>PVIU01011271.1:0-65577 GCA_004026605.1 Ondatra zibethicus
CCTCCCACCTCTATCCCTGCCCCCTGGCTTCCAACTTTTGCTTGATGATCTTGTTTGCTTCCAACTTCCAGGAGGTTCTGTGTATGCTTTCTTTGGGTTCACCTTGTTATTCGGCTTCTCTGGGCTTGTGAGCTAAGTGCTTAGTGTCCTTTATTTTATAGCTAGGGTCCACTAATGAGTGAGTACATACCATAATCATTTTTCTGGGTTTGGGTTACCTCACTCAGGATAGCGTTTTCTATTTCCATCCATTTGCATGCAAACTTCAAGATGTCCTTGTTTTTTACCGCTGAGTAGTATTCTAATGAGTATATAATGCACACTTTCTTGATCCATTCTTCCATTGAGGGGCATCTAGGTTGTTTCCAGGTTCTGGCTATTACAAACTAAAAGAACTTCTGGAGGTCTCACCAGATAAAGATTATCTGGTGATTAAAGATTAAAGATACACTGCAGAGCTAGGACAATAAAATAGTGCATGATATTGGCATAAAATCAGACGTGCTGATCAATAGAATCAAATTGAAGATACAGGCATAAATCAAGGCATATTTGAATCCTGATATTTTAAAAAAGAACACAGAAATACACACTAGAAAAAAGATAGCAAATTCACCAAATGGTGCTGCTCAAACTGGATGTTGGACAGCATGTTGAAGTATGCAAATAGATCCATACTTATCACCCTGCATGAAGCTCAAGTCCAAGTAGGTCAAAGACCTCAATATAAAACAGATTCACTAAATCTGATAGAAGAGAAAGTGTGAAAAGTTTCCTTGAATTTATTGATACATGAGAAGACTTCCTGAACAGAATAATGATATCACAGTCACTAAAATAAACAATTAATAAATGAGACCTCATGAAACTGAAAAGTTTCTGTAAGGCAAAGGACACTGCCAGCCTACACAATTGAAAAGAATTTTTACCAACTCGACATCTGACAGATGCCTAATACACAAAATATATAAAGAGCTCAAGAACTAGACATCAACAAATTAAATAATCCAATTAAAACTGGGGTACAGATCTAAACAGAGAATTCTCACCAGAGGAATCTCAAATGGCTGAGAAACACTTAAAACAACATCCTTAACCATCAGAAAATGCCAATCAGAACCACTTTGCAATTTCATCTTACAACTGTCAGAATTGCTAAGACCAATAACCTAAGTGGCAGCTCATGCTGGAAAAAAAAATAAGGAGCAAGAAGAACACCCCTCCATTGGTGGGTATGAAAATTTGTACATCCTCTGTGAAAGTCAATATGTCATTTTCTTGGAAGGTTGGAAAGTATCTACTTCAAGACCTAGCTGTACCACTCTTGGGCATAGGTCCAAAGGACACCCATCCTACTACAAAGACACTTGCTCAACCATGTTCATTGCAGCTTTATTCATAATAGCCAGAAACTGGAAACAACCTAGATGTCTCTTAAATAAGGAATGGATAAAGAAAATGCGGTACATTTATAAAATGGAATATTACTCATCTGTTAATAAAATGACATCATGAAGTTGGCAGGCAAAGGGATGGAGCTAGAAAAAAGTCATACTGAGTGAGGTGACCTATACCCCAAAAGACAAATATCATGTGTATTTGTTTATAAGTAAATATTAGCCATTAAGTAAATGATAACAAAGCTACAATCTGTGGACCCAGAGAGGTTATGAAACAAGATGGGTACTGGGGTGTATGCATATGGGAGCAATCAGTTGTCCAGGAAGATGAGATAGAAGGACAGGTGGCTGAAATTGGGGGCATTTGGGAGGTGGTGTGGAAACCAAATGCAGTGGAAACCTGCACTATATTGAGGTGATCCTAATGAGGAAACCTAGTGATGGAGACTATGGAGTCTCGACTGGTTATCCAAGCCAGGCTGTCACTAAGACATTCTCTTTTTACTTTTAAACACACTTTCTGGAGTCTGTCTTACCTGCTTTGTTACCTACAGAGCCTCCAGATTGAGTTTAGCCATTTCTAGATTTGCTGGTGTATGATCGCAGTGGGTACCCTGGGATGTGTTTGACCTCTCTGTACCTGCTTTGTGTCATGTGCTGGTTATGGCTTTGTTTTGATCACGAGTTCCAAAGCTCCTGACTGTACTCTCCTATAGCAGATAACAACCAAATATCATATTCTCAGGGATAATCCTGGCAAAATACAACATGTAGCATTGACTATAATTTTAAACCTGGAATAAAATTTACTTAGCCTTGCAGTAATCAGAGCTTTAACTCATTCTATTCTGGTTTCACCTTAAGTTAAAAGAATGAGAGGGGCATTATTACCAAAGTTTGCTTTTCAACTCTGGCATTTCATTGTATTGAGCACATACAGTTTGTCAAGGTTTGGAGTGCAGAATGTTGAAGGCCTCTACTATAGGTACTTTAGACTTAGGCAAGGACAAAAATTAAAGTCTTGGAGAATTTATGAATGAGACAGAAACTTGTATTCAGAAATACTGAGAGAGCTCTGATGTGTTACTACGGCAAAGCCAACAAATGTCGTGTAGGAGAATAATTTATAAAAATTTAATTTGTTTATATTTAAAATATTTATATGTTAAGGGGAGGCACGAACATGTGTGTGAGAGAACTGGCGGGGGTGGGCGTGGATCAGACCAGGCTCTTTTAGTAGTCTGACAGAAATCTAAGTTCTGATTCTCTAAAATGGGACAGAGCTAAACAGGCAGACCCCCAAAAATGCCACAGCATTATGCTAGCACAGCAGGCCTTCAAAGTCCCTTTGCTGGCTCAGCAAGCGCCCCCAGTCTCCTGATCACTAAAGATAGCTTTCCCTACCCTGCTGCCCCCGCTAGGACCTTCCACCAATCAGCTCTATACTTACCTCCACCAATCAACCCCAGATTAATCCCTCCTCTCTGGAGTCTTTCTAACTCCAGTTAAAAGGAGCTTGTGACCTTCTTTGGGGATCATCAAGTACCACTCCAACCTTGAAATTAATAAAGTGCTCTTATTATTGCATAAGTGGCTGTTGGTCTTCTTTGTGGTCTTCTCTTGAACCCTAACAGTGGGTACCTGAGGATGTGGAATCATCTCCTGGAGTTCACGTGTGGATAATTCTGAGCCACTCAATGTGGGTGCTAGAGACGGAACTCAGGTACTTTGGAAGCCAGTAAGCACTCCTAACCAGTGAGCCATCACTCTACTCTCTGACATGGAGAACTTAAAAATAAGGTATAAAATGTCATTAAGAACAACTAATAACTGGTGTTCTGTGGCATTTGTGGGTTTGAGGAATGGTTTAGCAGCATGTCAGAGTGTTAGATGATAATCAGATCCTGTGCTAACACAAAAAAAGAGAAAGGGTGGCCAGAAGCCTCAGACAGCTGCATTATTGCCTCCAAAAATCAGGAGTGAAATAAGCTGACATTCAAGGTAAATAAGACTATGAATCCCTGATACTACTGCCTCCAAAATATGATATTCACTCCACCAGTAACAAGAAAAATGTCCAAGTGGTTTTGTGGGACATTTGAAATGTATGTGGTTTGACACTTAAGAAATTTTAGAAATGTTTAAATTAGCAAAGAGTATCCAAGCAGGGAGGTTAAAATGCATGACAATTCAAGCTGTAATTCTACATCAGGAGAGATTTATTCTAAAGCAACAACCTAAAATAACCTGCTAGTTTAAACTCTGCAGTAATTCCTACTTAGAATGTAACAGGAGAATGTCCAGGGACAGACACTATTGGCGTACTCAAGCTAAAAATGTAGGAATACTTCAGGATCTGCTGTGGAGTATTGCTGCATTCAAATAAAACATGCCTACATATGGCACTTACTGGTTAATTTTAATTTCAAATATATGATCATAATTTAGTAATAATGACAGTAACTATTTGTGCTTCAACTTCAAGCTGTTCTCTGTTTTGTAAATACTTTACCACCTGTTGCTCAACTTCATGGTGCAACATCAGGCACATGAAATTTTTTATTAAAAATTCTATGGCAATCGTATAAATTAACATGTCTATTAAGAGTCCTAAAGTTGTCAATAATTGAAAATTGCCCCCCTAATATTATGTCTTTACTGACATCATGTCTGAAATATTAAGTTTTTCTTTTTAGTGTTACATTTTATTAGTGCTGTGTGTCTCTGTTTGTGTCATGTGCATGCTATCGCATGTATGAAGGGATAAGATATCAAGTAGAGGAATTAGTTCTCTTTTTACACCGTCTGTGTCCGGGATATAGACCTTGGGTCTTAGGCTTGGCATCAGGTGCCTTTTCGTGTTGAGCCATCTTCCCAGGCCATTAGAAAATTTAAATTCCTACTTGGAAGGCATTCAGTTTTTCATGACAATCTACATAGATTGAAGATGCAGTAATTTTGAAGCACCTAACTAAGTAAAAAGAAAAGAATGTATAGATGTATTTTGATTTCACACAAGACACCTTGGAAGTTGTTGCTTTTCTTGAAGTTTTCTATCTTTTCCAGGTTATTCACACATGGAATCTTTTCTCCAAAATTATAAAACTCTTTTAGCTCACTTTTAGCTTCTTGGATCCTTTTCACTCTGGCAATTGTCATCACCAGGTCTTCTTGCACTTGCACACAAACTTCGAGGAATACTTGACTTGAGCCTTTGCTTTCTCCACTCTCAGAAATGCAATGACAGATAAAGATGATCCCACCCTTCTACTCTAGAGTATGTGTAGAATGAGGTTGGGTGAGAGGGGAGGCCTGTATCTCTATAAATATGTAACACTGGTTCAAAGAGTCTTCCTAAGTTCAAAACTAGACACTCTGAAAGCAAGATGCACCTATAATATGAAGAATTTTCCTATCTCAACAATAACAGCAATGATCAGGTTGCATTCTAATTCTTCTATGGATTGTACCATCATTCATGTAATCATTGTACATGTATGAGTAAAACTCTGCTTCTTTGTAACACTACAGTGAATCTTCTCTCAGACAATAATGCTTTCTTTACAAAGATTCCTCTGACCTCTGGGGTTAGTTGTGTGCCACCACTTTATGTTTTACTGAAAGACACCAAATCAGTTTTCTGCTTGTGTGTTAACCATAGTGGTGATATCAAAATTTATGACGTGACAGCATAATTATGTGATCTAGAAATGTTTCAAGACCACATTACTCTGGGAAAAATAGTTCCTGTATTATGGTTGGACATGCTTCTAAAGGATGCTTACACGGGACATTGAAATAAGTTTTAGACCAGGAGTTGTGTATATCTGGACTCTCTTCCTTGTCTCCAAGGCTACTCATGCTATGATGACTATCAGTCTTCACGATCTGGGATGATTCTAAATGCATGGGTCCTTTCTGTCATCACTGCTGTATGATCTGAGGAGCATTTTTCCAACATGGCCTTTTGCAGAGAATATTTAAACCATAGCTGTGATAGTTTGAAGCAGAAATGTCACTAAGAAGCTCATGTACCTAAACACTTGGTTTCTAGTTGATAGTTCTGTTGTGGAGGCCATGGAATCTTTAGACATTAGAGCTTTGCTAGAGGAAGTACATCACTGGTGGTGGGCTTTCAGGGCTTATATCCTCTCCCTAATAACTCCATCTCTCTCTCTCTCTCTCTCTCTCTCTCTCTCTCTCTCTCTCTCTCTCTCTCTCCATCTTGTATACTTATGAAACAGTAATTAGCCACTTCTGGCTCCTGTGGCATGCTTTCCATGCTTGCTGCTGTGTCTTTTCCATCATGATGAATTCAATCCTTTTTGAAACGGTGAAGCAAAAATCAATCTTTCCTTTCTTCCAATGAATTCACCAGAGTGTTCTTGTCACATCAACAGAAAAGCTCCTAGAACAGCAGGAAATGCAAGAAGCAGGTTACTCTGAGAACAATAGCTAGATTCATACTCATTTGCTTTAGAAAGAGTTAGACTATAAAGAAAGTTTAAAACCATACACCTGCATCTTCAGGAGGGTTTTTTGGCAAACCATTCACAAATATGAAATGTAGCCTATGAGAAAAGCATGTAAATGTAAAGTACCTTGTCATCTTGTCAAGATCTGTGATATTAGTACCAGCAAAGTAGGGCAATAGTTACTAGCACACAGTCCATTAGGTTGGAAATAGCTATCATTTTGCTCACAAACACCCACCTAATGATCAGATACACATTTAATATGTGAGGTAACTCAGACGTGGTGTCTGACACTGCCTTTGTTACAATACCGAATGCATGTCTGCCCTGTGCTAGTTATGAGGTGATGACAGTGAAATTCTGTAATCATAGAGCATGTTATAAATTTTGTCAGCTCTGTGTTCATATTAAAATGTATGCTAAGGAAGCTCTTCTATTAACATTCAATATTATTGGCCTTGCAGTGGTCTTATTTTAAAAGTATACTTGATTTCCATGGTCATAATCTCAGTTCTGACTTTGAACTGTATTTCTTGTGACATCTTTTTTTTTCAGATTCATGCTTGTCTATTTCTTTTCTTCAGAATATATTAAACATTTTTACTGCCATTTCTTGTAAACTTTTAATTCAAATTAATCAATCTGAATTTACTAGCGATATCATAGGTATAACTTTTTTATGTTTTCAATACTCATGATAATCTTCTATCCCAATGTTTATTTCCAATGATTATTGATTACTCCTACCATGACTCTTCTGCTACTACTTTCCATTGGTTTCAGATCAATCTCTACTACTGTTTTCATGCAGATAGTATTAGTTCTTTTTATAAGGTCATGTTTCCCCTCCATCTCTATACTATAACCATAGGTCAATTGTATTAGAGTGGTTTAAAATCTAGTAGCTACATTTCTTCAGCTTTTGTTTGTAATTAGGATCATATCAACCAGGGATAGAGGGATAGCACAGAACTTAAGAAAGTGTTCTGCTCTAGAGGGAGGGAGAATATGAGCAAGGAAGTCAGGACTGTGAGGGGTTGGTCCACCCACTAAGACAGTGTGCCTGATCTAATGAGAGCTCACCAGAGCCAGCTGGACAGGGACTGAATGAGCATGTGATCAAGCTGAACCCTCTGAACGTGGCAGATGATTGGGGTAGATTGAGAGGCCAATGATGGTGGAGCTGGGATTTGTCTCTACTACTTTTGGGGATCCTGGTCTATTTGAATGCAGACCTTCCTGAGCCTGGATGGAGGGGGAAGGGCCTTGGACTTCACACAGGGCAGGATACCCTGCCCTCTCCTAGGACTGGAGGGGGGGTGGAAAGGGTGAATCAGGGAGCGGGAGGGAAATGGGAGGAGGGGAGGAAGTGGAAGTTTTGAATGATATTATTTATAAAGCAATAAAATAAAATAAAATAAACAAAACAACAACAAAAAAACTCAACTCTAACTGAACTTGGGGCCCTCCTTTTATTCCAATACATTGGACATGGGGAGAGATCGAGTTTGCAAACTTGCATAAAATAAAGGCTCTTTGCTTTTACATATGGGAAAAAAAAGAAAGTGCTCTGCTCTTATGGAGGATTGGAGTTTGGTTCTCACCATCCACATGGTTCCTTACAACTAACCACCTAACTTCAGTCAGTTTCAAGGAACCTCTTGGATGCCCTCTCCTGGTTATCATGGGTACTTGCACTCATGGCAAAAACCCACACACAGATGCACACATAACTCAAAATAAAACAAACCTTAAAGGATTGAGTACAGTATAAAAAGTACAAATTTCAGAGCACTGGACTGAGATCCCAAAGTGTTCTTGAAGAGTGGGGGGAGTGAGAATATGAGCAAAGAGATCAAGATCATAATGGGTTCACCCACTGAAACAGTCTACCTGAACTAATGGGAGCTCACCAACTCCAGCTGGACTGGGAAGGAACAAGCATAGGACCAAACCAGTCTGAATGTGGTTGACAGTTGCATGGCTGGGGCAGACAGAGGGGCCACTGGCATTAACACCAGGATTTATCCCTACTGCATGTACTGGCTTTTTGGGAACCTATTCTCTTTGAATGGATACCTTGCTCAGCCTAGATATATTAGGGAGGCTCTTGAACCTTCCCCAAAGCAATGTGCCTTACCCTCTCTGAGGAGTCGATGGATTGGGGGGTATGTGGAGGGAATGGGAGGAGAGGAGGGAGTGGGAACTTGGATTGGTGTGTATATGAAAAAAGACTTTTTTATATATAAAAAGAAAAAAGTACAAATATCTTTGACATAAGTCTTGAATCTTTGCTTTTGCTTTTCTCTGCACAGTGATGATATAATTCAGAATTTAAAAATTAAAGGGTTTTCTCAAAAAAAAACCCAATGCTTTAAATCAAATATACTTATTCAAATACCCATGAAACTGAGAGGTATATAAGTGTCTGATACTGAGCTTTGATTTTTTTCCATCCATTCTTAGGTCCTATGTGTACTTATTATATGATGATTTTTGATAATAATCTGTTAACCTTAAAACAAAAATTTTATAAGCTTCATTTATTCTTTCAAATATTCATTCTCAAAAGGTAGGTGATAATATCTGAACATAATTGTAAATTAGTGTGTGATTTGTTGGCAGACTATTTGGAAAAAGACACAAACACATCATTGAAAACTAATATTATCAATAGTGAGATACTTTAAACCAATGAAATATCAGAGAAGGTACTGCTAACAAATACCATACAAAGTCAAAATGAGAAGGTTCTTCCAAATAGAATTTATTCAGAGACTAATAGGAATTAGCAAAAGAAAGAATGTGCTAGAAAAGTGGAGTATTCAAAACGACACATAAACAAAATTGTATTATATCTGGGAGAGCAAATAGTGTCCCATATCATGGATTAAAGCTTTATAGTTAAGAGTATGTGTATATTTATCATGGAAGATAGATGCGCTAGAGAACATGTATTTAGACAAATGTTTCCAGAACAATAGAAAAATTTAGCGACATTCAGCCACCTTCTGTGTGCATCAGGTAAAAAAAAAAAATGACCATCAATCCTCTGTTCTTGGTTAGTCATTCTGCTTTTATGATCCCACATATTCATAGTAATAATACTGTGTTTCTGGTTCCGAAACATCACAGAGTTTATCAGAGAGCACTAACACTGGATTCAGCAATCCTGATTCAAACCTTGCCTCCATCTAAATGAGGTCAACACTGATATTATCCTTTTAGAAGTTCTCACTACAGGGATATTTCTCATGCACACTGGGGTGTATAAGGGAGAAACAAACTTCCTTTTTGACCCATTGTCTACCAGACTTACATCTTGTGCATTTGGGTAGGGTAGGAACAGTGTTATATTATTTTTTTCTCATCACTTTGACTAAATTCTCAAAGGAAGAATCTCAAGAGGAAGTTTCTCTTAGGTCACAGTCTCTAGTTGTAATTCTTCGTGGTAGCTGCAGAGGCTAGCACTGGCTTTTTGGCTTGGTATAGATAGTGAAGACTGAATTTCAGCTTGGCTTGTCTATGGCTTGGAAGTCTGTGAAGCAGATAAAGCTAGACCAGAACTGGAGGTAGGTACAACTTTCCAAGTGCTACCTGAAGTGTTCTGCTTACATCACCTGAGTGCATATTCTAAAGTTTGTACACCCTCCTAAAATTACTCCAGCAGCTGAAGAGCAGGGTTTGAAATGTAAGACCATGCAGGTCATTTTACATTCAAACTATGAGATCAGGGAATCTGTGGGAGCAGGTAGTTGCACACCAATTGTTTATGGAACCAAGATGCATGTCTCCTGCTAGATTATTGTTTATTTTGTTTGTTATTTGGACATATCACATGACTAAGATGAAAGATATGGAGAATTTTTACATGGGTTGAAATGTTTGCCGGAGACACATCATCCCCCAAATGGTGCAAAAAGCAAACTTGGATTGATTTGCTTAGAGTTTAAAAATTAGTATTGAATGTATTTTCCATTTATGTAGAAACCATTTTATCCAAAGTCCACATTCATTTTGAAATGCCGTGACAATTGTAACTTGTCATGGCAAGAGTAACTAGTCTTCCTAAAACTCAGCAACATCCTAGACTGAAGATTTGAAGCTGGCAAACCTGACAAGACATGTCATAGACACAGTGAAGAATACATACACTCTGCCACCCAAAGGAATATTGCATGAATCAATCAGTTCACTGATTTTTCCATTAAGTTTTTCTCATTTTATCCAAAGTCACGTATCTCACATCTCTACTGTGGATTCTGAAAAAAGAAGAAATGATAGGAATTTTTTTCCTTAGAGTTCTTTTATTCAAAATGATAAACAATCAGAAGACAGGAAACTTGAATCACAACTAATGGGAGAAACATAATAATATGTACAATTATATATATATAATTGGTTTATTATCTATGTCTGGGATATTAACCTGGATAAACATGCAACAAAAATGGCTACTGCAGTTATGCCTGTTATAAATGGGACACATCTGTCAGAGAGGCATTTCCTGAAGCGCCTCCATAGCAGTACGAGCTTCAGATGTGTCTTGACAGGGCTGAAATAGTCCTCCTGTGGCTGGATGGCCCCAAGGCGAAGAAGAATTGCCTCACTCTGAGCAGGTAGCTCACAAAACCACCTATAATTCCAATTTCAGGGAAACTGACACACTTCCCTGATCACCATGCCCCTATGGAGACACATACATAGTCCATAGAGATATATGCAAGTAGCACATTTACACACACAAAATAAAATAAATAAATCTAAAATAAAATTAAGAAATTCTACACACACAATGGCAGCTAGGGATGTGTTAAGTAAGAACAAAAAACGTGATAATATCGTAGTGGGCTTTTTAAAAAAGTAATGCTGGTAGTTAGCCATTTGAGGAGGGGTGATGGAAGGCTCTTCTTGTGCCCAAAGGATAAATGAATTAAAGAGTCCTAGATGGTAGATTGCAGGGGATCCATTAAGGTCATCTCATTCACTCTCTCGCAGCAAAGGATGGGTCCCCGTGGCATACTCCACAGCACAATGGAATAACATCTTGAAAAAAAATTAAAGACTAAAATGCTTTCCCCCAGTCCACACTAGATAATCATCACAAATAAGAAGCTCTCAAGCCATCTATCCTGCACTCTAGCCTCCTTAGCAAATTAAAGTGATTAATAGGCTTTGAGGCTCCAGACAGAGACAACAAAAGAAGAACTCTGCACTAAATTTCACAGCAAAAGGCACTGATTTAATGAAAAGGTTCAGATGAATGGCATGAATCATGGAAGAGTTACACACAATAGGGACCTTCCCAGCTGAACAGGAAGGTTCAAGCACCTGTGAGAGCTTACAAGAGTAAGCTTTATAAGGGTAGGGTTTCCAGATCTCTGAAGTTCCAACCTTTACTGCAGACTTTAGATGGAAGGAATGTTTTATGCTCTTACTTGGGAATTGTGTCTCCATAATGAAAAGCTCTCTTAAAATATCCAGAGCATTAAAACTTTAAAAACTGCATCTCATAAAGGGTAATTGTTGTTTCCTCATTGAATTCAGAATATCCTGATATCAATAGGCAGAAACCTAAATGAAAGGGCCAAATTTATCAAAAGGGCCAGAGAGTGACTTTCAGGACTCTTAGACTTGTCTTTCTTTACAAGAGTGTGTTTGCACCAGTCTCATTTTTTCTTCATAGCTATAGTTACTATAAACTACAGCAATGGGGATGCCTTATAGTTCCCCAACATCAAGACATGTTAAGAAGAGTTAAGCATAAGTCATATCACCCTTAGGTTCAGAATTTACTGGAAATATTTCAATTTTGTTCCCTAGATCATTTTCAGTATTTTTTGTTGATAAATAAATTACATTGATCGTTTTCCTGTCTGTTCATCTGTCAGTTGTCTCAAGAACCAACCATACATCATTCACCTCCTGTACATGTTGTGTTTACACAGTGTCTAGTGCAGCTCATCTCAAAAGTTCCCAGTCTATATTCTCAAGTGAAAATTCTCATATTTTCTTTGTATTAGTGATTTTTAATGCTATATCCTTCAATTTTACTCTTTTTGATTGGTGCTAATTCTAAATTACAGGATAGAATTCTTGATTCAAAAAAATTGTGATTCAGGGATTTTGGAGTATGCCCTCCCTGGTAAAAACATATTTTACTACTTAAATTTATAAGAATCTTTGGAAAGTATCTCTTTCCATTAATCATCCTATTAATCTTTTCAGACCCACTGGGAGTATTATTCTCTCATGCAGCTTTATAAGATGACTTTGCAAGGAGAGTTTGGATATTAGAGTAGGTAGCTATGATCGCAATCTCTGTTTGAATTCCTGTTGGTCATGTGCAATAAGATTATTTTCTCAGATTGTCAAAATCATGCTATCTCTTTGAAAAATGAGACTGATAACAGTACACATATCATGAGACATGTAACTAATTATCTAAATGTATTTTAAAATTCTGTTTGTTCAGCTTGTTAAATATTATGCTGCCTTCTTTATTTTGGCCACTGTAAATTATAGTACATAGGTATGTGTGCATACATATACAATAATGTACTTTTATATGCCTCTGTATAAATAGAGGAAAATGAAAGGAAAGTATAATACTGCCATGGTTTTCCATAAGGAGAAGTCTGATTGGGTGATGCCACAAAGATAAGGTCACTGAAAGTGTACTGGGTGCACTGCATACATACATCAATCAGAGATACAGATGTTTAGGGAAGAAATCTCTCCAGTCTGTGCAGAACTAACATTGCTTCCTTAAGTACTGGTTGTTCTATTTGAAGCAACAGTCTTTTGGAGCCTGCCTAACATGGAGACAGACAGAATCTACCATTTAGATGCGTGTGTTATCAGTCCTTTGAGATAAATGCTATAAGGCAGTTTTCAGGGGATAATGGTGTTTACATTGGAAATTATATTAAAGTGAAGATGAGAAGGACAAAATAAAAGTCAGACAAGAGAGAAATGTCCTCTTTTCAGTTGATCTTGGAAATGGAGAGCTAATGAGATGGAGAATAATAAGAAGAATGTTCAAGGCAATGGAAGTCACAGCAGAGGGCATCTGATTTCTGGCATCAAAGTAATTATTAGAAGGTTAGGACTGGGAGAGAGAAAAGTTACAGACTGTAGATTTGATGTGTAAAACTGTTAGAAGTTTATTGCAGGCTAAAGATCAAGAACATAAATGTTTGTAACAAGTATATAACTGAGAAGAGAGTAGAACATATCATCTTACAATGTCCTGTTCCTGTGTTCTCCACAGTAGAAGAAGTCTGTGGTGTTGATGTGCAGCTTCCTGAAGCTCTGTTCCACAACTCTGTGTAGGGTATACCTTGGAACATGAAGAGAGTGAGCGTGGAAAGGCTGTCACAGAAGTGAACAGGATAGTTAAATTGAGAGGCACTAAAATTATGGGTATGCAGTTGCATGGAGATACCAGTGTGTCACAGTGGTACACACAGACAGACTTTCAGAAGGGGCTTTAATGTGTTTTTAATGTATTTGTAAAAACTGTGGAAATCTTGGCACATTGCCCAAACCATCAAGGCTGCACAGAAGTAGGTCAGAGGCGAAGTGTGAGACAGAAACTTAGAGAAACAGCACAAATCAGGCCATCAATGGCTGAAGGGGAAATGAAGTTTATTAATTATAGGAATTAATTGGGTAGATGTGACTTTTGTCTTATGTGTTCAAAATAGATGGGAAAACAGATGACAAAATCTATATGATTTAGTTACAGATCTTAACATATAATTTTAATGAACCCAAAGAAATAGATGAGTAGGATCAGTAACTCATATTTTTATGGTGTATTTGAGGTGTGATTCTTGCCTGTTAGGGATCTGGGTCCAAATTAATTCAAAAAAAGCTAAGTCAATTGCTTGGTCACTAGTTCAATATAAAATGGCAGCCCTAGAATAGATCTTACCGAAAGGTGCAACTGTACTATGAATTACTCTTGTTTAAGTAAAACAGGTTTTTATTTCTCTTTCGAATGTTGAAAGCTTTATTCACTATAAATATCTTTTCTATGGCTTAATTTTTGAGTTTTCTTCAAAGTTTCCTGGGATTTTGTTTATGCTGTATAACTTTCTGGAACAAAATTAGTTATTATCTCTGCATCATCTAACTGCTTTTATTTGGAGGTCAAGGTTCTTCCAACATGTCTTTTTTTAGTTTTTATACATTTTATACCTGTGTGTTTGTGTACGTGTCTGTTACTGTGTGAGTTTATGTTCATATGTAAGTGACGGTGCCTGTGGAGGTCAGAAGAAGTGTTGAATTCCTTGAAGCTGTGGTGACTAGCAATTTGAGCACTTAAGTGGGTGCTGGGAACTGAAGTCCAATCTTTATGATTGATCAGCAAGTGCTCTTAACCACTGAACTAGCTCTCCAGCTCTTATTATTTGTCTTTATAGGATACTTTCAAAATCACAACTAACGACTTGACAAGATACCTATGCATTTTGTGTTGTTGATAATAATAAGTTAAAAATGCCAATTTATATAATAGACTGTACATCATATTTGAAGTTAAAATAAATAATAATTGCATAAGCTCTTATATAACCAACGTCACACTTTCACATAATTTTCTCAATTAATGGTTATGATTGATTAATCTATGCCTTAAACTAATGTGTTGGTCTGGACATATAACTTGTATAGTCTGTTTGTTTAGCAATATATTTGTCTGACTTAGATGTCAATATTTGTACTATCAATTCCAAAATAAATATATTAAAGTTTTAAGTCTATTTGATACACTACAACCTGATATATAAAATATTTTGACCCCCAGACTCAATAAGCTTCAATAGAATAAAGCTATTTCATTTAGTATAAATGACAAGAGTCTTGCTAGAATATAGTGAAAAGGAAATGGCATTACAATCAATATTTTGATAATATCAAATGAATGATAATGGGAGATTTTTGGAAGAATTATTCATATTGTCTGACCTGGAGGATGTGTAGCAAAAGCTATTTCTGTAAATTAATGAGCTATGCAATGCTATGATACTGAGCAAGGGCATGTGCATATATACACACAGTTATCTAGACATAATGCTCCTATTAAACATATATATTCATATGCCTATAAATAATAAAGAGAGAAGGGGAGAGACAGAAAGGGAAGGGGTAGAGATGTTGCGTGTGTGGTGGTGAAGATGTAGACTGAGTCCATGATAACATGGAATAGACCATGTGCTCAGAGCTTTCAGCCACTGTTGTCCACCACACATCTTGATCTCTGTCATTCCCTTCTCTTTCTATAACATCCTCCTGTGACTTACATGCAGGCAAGACTCTGTGTATACTGGATATTGGGGAAATAATCACTTGACAAAACTCATATCCGTGCATGTGGTTGTGCTTCATAAATGATTATATTGGTACTGTAAATATGACTCATTGGTTAAATCACTTACTGCATAAGTATGAGGTTCATGTCAAGATTTGCAGGACCAATGCAAATTCTGAATGGCATGGGAGCCTCTCTAGCAAAGCAAAAAAAAAAAAAAAAAAAAAAAAGGTTGTCATGGAAAGCTGTCTAGTAAAGTGTCTTAATTAGATTTCTAATGCTGTGAATTGCTACCATGACCATAATTAGATTTCTAATGCTATGAATTGCCAACATGACCACATCAACTTTTATTTAGGAAAACATTTTACTGGGGTTAGATTACAGATTCAGAGGTTTAGTCTATTATTTTCATGGTGGGAAGTATGGTTGTATGAAGGCAGACATGGTGCAGGAGAGGAAGTAAGAGTTTTACAACTGGACCAAAAGGAAGATGGAAGAAAGAGATACTAGGCCTAGGTTCAGCATTTTAAACTTCAAAACCCATGCCTGTTGTGAGATAAAGCTCTTGTACACTGTAAAGATTTGTTACTTATATTAGTTTAAGAAAATGCTGATTGGCCAATAGCCTGGCAGAAAGTATAGGCAGGGTGACCAGACTAAGAGAATTAAGGCAGAGAGTCAATCATAAACCAGATTCAGAGGAAGCAAGATGAGACTGCCTTACTGAAAAATGGTAACTAGTCATGTGGGTAAACATAGACAAGAATTATGGATTAATTTAAGTTGTAAGAGGAAGTTAGTAATAACCCTGAGCTAATAGGCCAACCAGTTTATAATAAATATAAACCTCAGTGTGTTTCTCTGGGACTGAATGGCTGTGGGACTTGGTGGGACAGAAACTTATGTCTGCACACACACAGTGACACACTTTCTCTAACACAGTCACACCTACTCCAACAAGACCACATGTCCTAATAATGCTACTCTTAGTTGACCAAGCATTCAAATCTATGAGCCTATATATAGAGGCCATTTCTGTACAAATTACACAGAAGACTACCTGTATTATTGAATAAGACAGAACAACAACCAAAGATGATGACTCTCTGTGTCAAAATTAGGCTTCAATATGCATAAAGATATACCCCTTGGAACCATAAATATGCAAACATGTATATGGACACATGCACACCTCACACATACACACAGACAAATAGGAAAAGTGAAGAAATAGCATTACTCATCTATCAAATGTTATATATGTGTGTGTATATATACGTATATATATATATATAATTACCTCTTAAAATAAGTCTAGTCATAACTTTCTTATTTTGTATAACACCCTAAAAAGTGAGAAAAATTGAAACACGGACAGTGTATACTTTTATCTATGATTGTTACTGAGTCCTAATGGCGCCCTCAGGGGAGGGAGTGAGAAGGCACAGCATCAACAACATAGAGGCTGGAAGTCAGGTGAAAGGGAAACGGCAGACTCATTTATTTCGCAATGGGGAGAATCTTATATGCCCTCCCATCACCCAGGTGCTCCAATCCATTTACATCGTGTGTCACCAGTCATTATCAGGACCTAGACAGCAGCAGATAGACCCCAGGTTTGCTCCTCTTGGCCTGGTAGTCCTTAACTTTCTACATATGGTAGTATATGTTAAATATTTAATTGGGCCTAAGAAGTAAATTATAAATCCTATTGAACTTGGGAAAGCACTCTCTATTGACTGCTATTTTCTCTCATTTTCCTTTTATGTCACTTGAATGGTATCTGTACATTAGAAAGGCAAGAAAGACTTTGGTTCATTTGTGAAGAGAGGAAAGATCTAAAGGATAAACAGTTCAGGGCTGTGACAGTTCTGAACACTGATTAAAATATGTTATATGTACTGATAAAATTCTAAAAAAATTAATAAAAATATATTAAAAGAACACTGGATGTAGTGCTGGATATATCTGCTTTTAAGTATATTTGCTATTCAAAGTAATCATTAGGTCATGAGCAAAGCTCTTAAGTCAGTTGGAAATATTACTAAGCTTCAGTTTTTATAATCTACAATAACTTTTGAACCTTAAGAAGTATTACATAAGTAAACTTAGCATTCTCCTCTTTGGATGAATTGTGTGCAGGAAACATTATTATATCATTAATACCCTGACTTTAATGAATACAAAGACTTCTTCAGTAGTTGTACTGAAGTCTCCACCTTTATCTTTTCTCTGAACTCCTGTGTAGTTGCTGTGATAGAAGTCTTAAGTGTATTCATGTGAAATGTCAACAACTTTGTTTCTAGAATAAAAAAGGCAGTATTCAAACTGTATTTCTTTTAAAATATTTAATATATTTTACTGTGTGACACAGCACAGAAATACAGCTATTAAAAGTTTAGAGAATTTGTAGTCAATTATCATTCATCAGTTTTAAATACATTCTTTGCAGAAATTCTATGCAAAACTATAACACTGAAGAAAAATGATGTATGGGATCTGATGCCACTAAATGATTAATTATGATCCAAATTTTCATTAAGCATATTCTTAGTTATAGACTTTTACGTCTATTCTAGACTCACTTAAAATATCCTTGTCATCAGTTTTTGGAGAACTGTTCTAATTTAGATGAACGCTTTGAGAATGAGGTGTAGTTATTTGTGATGTGTTTATGTACCAACACAGTGAGAATAATAAAACAGGAAAAGAGAGAAAAGTGTGTCCACACTTACAAAAATAGGTGACAAAGAATAAGATCAAGATGGGAATAAATCATAAAAGATGAGTTAGCATCAGTTTAAAAGTGTTAAAGTCCACTAAGAAGTATGAAGCGTTAAGTAGAAGTAAGAAAAGTTTAATATCTCAGAACAGAACTTGGAAAGAATAAAGGAAATGGCAGAATGGGGGCAAGGGAAGGAAAGGGCTTCCTCTCAAGCATTGATGAGAATTCTTTAAATGAAAAGCATGACCTAGAATGAGTTGATATTTTTAGTGTAATGTTACCTTAGAAAAATGCAGCTGACAATTGTTGAATAAAGGTCACTCAATATTTAATTTTAGAATATAGTTTTTAGTTCTTTAGGTCCCAGAAACTTTTAAGAATCAAATTTTGATTAAAGTCACATATATTTGGTCTATAGAATCCAGTGTTTTATGGCTCTTTAGATATAATTAGTGGTATACATTTAACAAGTTACATAGGCTTTTAAAATTTAAGATTGTTTGAAGGATACCCTCTCTTGAATTAGACTTTATTGCCTTTTCATTTGTGTAAGGTCAGTTTTTCTTGGATATTTTAGATTCAAGTAATTCTAGAGGCTATAAGCAGTAGCTCATGAGCATAAGTTAAGCAAGAATGACCACAAAATATAAATCCCACAAACGGTAGCTTCTATCTGCTGTGTAGAATCATCTGATGTTTATGAGGCTCAGTATGTGTCTTTAATGCACACACAAGCAAAAGTGACTTGTATGGCATTTGGGGACAGTGTGAGTCACCTTTTTCCTCTGCCTCTTTAGTTTCTTATTACACCAGAGGCCACTGTATTTGTTACTGTTGCATTGTTGAGACCAAATGTCCAACACGAAGCACTAAGTAAGGGTGTATTTGGACCCACAGTTTGAATGTGATAGTTCATCACTGGGGACAGGCAATGCAGAGAGGCTGACTCTAGCTGTAATCTCAGAAGCATGAGGCTGCTGGTCACACTGAGTCCATGAAAGCAGAGAGAGACCATGTGGGTGGTCTAATGGTTTTCTCCCATTTATTCTCTCATGTATTCCATTGGACCAGGTGCCTCTGGTAGTTGCCAGCCGTGCAGGTGGGGTCCAGACTGAGGTGTCTTCCGCTGGTGTAAAGGAAAGTGATGACAATGTTAATGTATTTTAGCCAGATCTTTTGTCTGTATCCGTAGGACTTCAAGAATGTACATGAGGGCTGGTGACATGGTTTAGCAGGTAGAGGCTCTAACTACCAAATCTGAGGACCCAGAACACACAGGGTAGAAAGAACTAACTTTTGTAAATTGTCTTCCATAAGCTTACTAAAACATACATGTGCAGACACACAGAGAGATAGACATACACATGCACTTGTGTGTGTGTGTGTGTGTGTGTGTGTGTGCATGCACACATGCAATTGCAAAAATTTGTGGGTAAAAAAATCTTGCATTTTGTGTGGGAAATTATTTGAATTTTTCCTGTCCTTGAGACTTTAGGCTTTGGCTGTATAGATAAATGCCAAGGACACAGCACCTGCATAAAACACTGACATGCCTGCATCTCAGTTTTCATCCTACTCTTTCCAGGTTTTGGCCTCTTTCCTTTCAAATTTTGAAATTTTATCCTTTCAAAAGTGATCTCAGTTTTAGTGGAAACTCCATTCTTGTACATCCCTGGATTTGACTTTTCCTGTGTTTTTAATGGAGAAAATAAGTGGTGGTGACTGTTTTCTAGTCCCTCAACTTTCCAGAAGAACATGGTGAGATTGTAATGTGTAGAACAATGAAGCTGACTTAATTGAAGGATAATCCATCTAAATTCTAAAATTTACCTATCATTTCTCCACAGTGGTTTCAAGGCAAGCTCCAGGAAGGTAATAGCACAGTCTCACTAATTTCCCTTTCCCTCATGAGTTGGAAAATTAATAACTATATTCAACTTGGCTTAGAATTAAAGTGAATTATTAGTGGCATATATTATACATTTATATGTATATATTGGTTTTTATAACTATAGTTTATATAGCTAAACATAAAGTTTATTGTGTACAAGTATTAAACACAGACACTTATAAGTGTGTATATACTTTATCTGCACATAGCTGTTTCAGATTGTGAAGAAAACATTTTACATAACTCAATGCCCTGACTGCCTTTCATATCTTCTGTGGCAGTTGTGGATGAATAGATGCTGGGCTGGTAGACAGCAAGGGTGTGTACTGGGAATGAGATACAAGATTTCTGTTTCTGGATGCTTAACTTTGTTTGATGGATTTCAGGACAGCAATAAGTACAGTCATGGGGGTTAAAATACTGGCATAAGCATTTAGATCTAGGATTGGACAATAAAAACTTTGTAGTATCTTATCAACTAAAATATTGATGATTTGAAAATAATTGTATCTCATAGCATGCACATTTATAAACTGGTGTTGAATAGATTTAGCAAGAGTTGAGCAGACTACAAGAGATATTATATTTTGGTGAATCAGTCACTAGACTAAACTCCACATTGTTTTGTCTAGATCATTTTTCTTTGATCATGCTTTTAAAATTAGAATGAATATTCAGCCCTCTATGAAAAATATTTCAAATACTCCTACAATCATGCAGGCACAAAGAGACCCAGGGTTATGCAACTGGGACTTAACTGCATTTAGTTTATTGCTTTTTAAATATTTATATCTACTCATTCTTCAAGGCCAGACACAAATTTATTCTTTCTGAAAATTTCTACTTGTCCCTTATTCATAGCCTTAGCTATGAATGTGATAAAATTCCATTATTTTTGTGCTTTTTAAATAAGTTTGTACTTTTATAAACTTCATCTACTTAGTGTACTATAAGCTTTCTGAATTCTGAGAATTCTAAGATTAGTCTAATGAAGAGCAGGTATTTATTCTCTCTGTCCATGACTGTTTCTAAAGTGAACATAACTTAAGTTCATCCATTTGGATTTTCTCTCTTCAGGATTTTCTTTAGAGAAATGCAAGCTTAGGTAAATGTCTCGGCAAATACAAGAGTCTTGACATAGCAACAAGCTGGGTGCTGGCCTGTGTCACACTGTCCATATACGGATCTCAGGGGGCCCAGGACTGTTGATCTTGAAGCAAGTACAGGCCATAAATGTGCGGCATAAGAGGATGATGCAGGTTCTCAATGAGCTCCATTTTGTTCTTGCCAAATTGTTAATTTCAAAGTGCCATTTTAGTTGCCTAAAATTACTGAAAAATATGTGTTGCATATTATGATGCTATAAAAAGTCAAGCTCATGGAATAATTGGTTCAGATAAGAATAGGGACTATTAGAATTTCTTAACTAGATCAGATAAATAAGTTTTGTTACAACAAGGGCACCAAAATCTGACAACCATTATTCCATAACAAATATCTGAGTTATCATGCCTTTTCAACTAAGATAAAATGTTCTGTGAAGTATCACTTTAAGAAGGTAAGTCACAATTAAAGAAAAAAGAGGACAAGGATTTGAAAGAGAGAAAGGAGATGTATATGGGAGAGTATAGAAGGAAGAAAGGGCTTGAGGAAATTATGTAATTCTAATGTATCTTCAAAAAAGAATTCATGTGTTTATGAAGGAACATGGGACATGAGTAATTTAGGAAATATAGGTAGAATTGTTTCTAAAGTGTGGTGGTTTGAATGTATTTAGCACCCATAATCACATAAGGAGTAACACTCTTAAGAAGGGTGGCTTTGTTGGAATGGGTATGACCTTTTTGGAGGAAGTGTATCACTGTGGGGCAGGCTTTGAGGTTTCCTATGCTCAGGATACCACCCAGTGTCTCAGTTGACTCCCTGTTGCATACAAGATGTAGGACTCTCAGCTACTACTTCAGCACCATGTCTGCCTGCATGTTGCCATGTTCCCTGTCATGATGCCAATGGGCTGAACCTCTGACAGTATAAGTGAGCCACCCCAATTTAATGTTTTATGTGTAAAAGTTGTTGTGGTCATGGTGTCTCTTCACAGAAATATGAACAATATGACAAAAAGCATTAAATAATCTCAAGAAAATTAAAGCAATAGGACCTCACAGGAGAGGCTAAAACCATTTAATTGTCCATGAATTTGCAAGAAAGGATTTTTATATTGTAATTTCGTTGAAATCATTAATGAATTTGGTTAATGTCAACATTTAAATTTTACTAAACATTTAAAGTGAAATCTGTGATATATGCTAGTAAATAACTAATCCCTGAAGGTTAAGGTAAGATAAGAACACTAATAACTCCCCGTTTCCTGCCCTCCTACCAGGGTGATCACATTCCCATTCAAAGTAAAGTGCCTTCTCCATTGTTACATCAAGTTCTTGCCTTTTCTTTCATTAATAATCTGTAATTTTTTTATGTAGAAAGGCCATTTCTCTCCCATTGTAGCCCTTAATTCTTATTTCTCTGAATTTATGCAGAATACAGAATACTGTTTTCAGATATAGTTAAACTTGCATAGAACAAGGTCCTGTATTTTAGGTCTATATTTGGGTGTCACCCTGATAGTCCACAATCTGCATGGAATCATTATTACTATGGGAAGTATGAGAGGGAAGTCCATGAACTCTCACTGCCTAATAAAATACTGAGTAAATAGCATTCTATTCAAGAATGGCAGACAAAATGTCCCTATCAAATGAAAATTCTAGGGGCCACTCCATAACCTGCCTGCTATCAAGTTTAACTTCAGTAGACAGAAGATTATAACTGTGGTCAGAAGCTGAGCTTCCTATCTTTCTCATAAGCTGGACTACAGAAAATATTCAACTATTGGTAATATAAAATAAAAGCTTTGAGCATTGCTTTTATAAAGGCATCTACAGTTGTGTGAAACAAACTTTCACAGCACTTGGTTGTTCAAAACTGACTGTGCTTTCCGAAGATAGCCTTAAGTAGGCTTAATTCATGGCTGGGTGTTCTAAGAACAGTTCGCTCAGAAACATGTCACCTAAGACAAACTCCAGAAGTGGAGAGTGCAATGGAGAATTCAGAAGGTGTTTCCAGGATTGCAGGTCATGAACTGAGATGGTGCAGACATTACTGCAAATACATGCTAACAGGAGGCAAATCAAATCACTAACTCAGCATGGTGTCTGCTCCACAGGTGACTGCCTATTACAGTTAAATGAACTATACCTATAAACCAGAAGATACGGTAGGAGTTTTTTTTTGTTTTTTGTTTTTTTGTTTTGTTTTGTTTTGTTTTTGTAAGTTTCACCAAGGTTTTTTTGTTGAATCCATACTTTCATTTTGATGCTGGCTTCTTTCTCTTGCCTAATTCTGTCCCTCACGGCAACTAAGAGTATCTCACTTGTTTCTGCCTAAAAATGTCTTTATAGGACTGGCAAGTAGTACAGAAATGTGGAACCTCATAAATGATGGTTGCTGTCAAAAATTGGAAGAAGGTAGTAGGACAGATACTGTTAGAATTTAGAAAAGCGTCAGAGTTCAATAAGCACCAAATTTCCTACAATTTCCCTCTACTATACCAATGTCTCAGATTTTTTTTCACAGTGGAGTGTAACAACAGCCAGAGTCATGTTTTCCTATGAAACCTGCATATTAGGGAAACTTGTACACCTTTTCCTTTTCCTCATTAAATGATCAGGACATCAGTGGATAAGTGAGAAATCGCCCAATTTGGATTATGTCCTGCAAGGGAACTAGAGATAGAAAGAACCCCCTGTGAAGAGTGATTTTATTGTTGTTGTTGTTGCTAGTATATTTTTCTAGATATTTGTGTATATTTTTATGAGTTTTTGCTAAGTGAGCTTGCAATTTGAGAGCAGCCAGCAGCTCTGAGGTACTAGAATCAGATTGCAGTTTTTATGGGTGGCAGGTGCCTTTCTCCAGAAAATTCTTAGTTCTGTCTGCATCTGAGCTCCTTCAGATATTTGACTAAGACTTAAAAAGATCATCTAGGGTCACATACCTTACTTAAATAGAACTGATTTCATCCATTAATTGTACATGGAGACTATCATTTCATTTCCCGGTCACCTGTACCCAAATAATCACACAAAACTATGTTAGTAACAATACTGCTTGGCTAATGGCTCAGACATATTTCCAGCTAGCTGTTACATCCTAAATTATCCCATTTCTATTATTTTATATTTTATTGTGAGGCTTATGGTTTGTTATTTCTTGCTTCTTGGGAGGCTACATGGCATCTCCCTGACTCCACCTTCTTTCCTCCTCTATCTCTGCTTAGATTTCCTACCTTGTTATATATTCTGCCCTGCTATATGTCAACGTGCCTTCTTTATTAACCAATGATAATAAAACATATTCACAGCATACAGAGGGGTATCCCACATCATTTCCCATTTTCTGTCTCAATAAAAAGGAAGGTTTTAGCTTTAACACAGAAAATTACATATGCAAAACTGTTATCAAGTAAGAATTATAGTTATAATATTTAGTTCATTTACATTTGGCAAATTAAGGAAAATACTCTATCTTTGTGTCTAATCTTTCATATATAGTTTATCTTTTATTATAACTAAGGAAAACTATAATTATAACTATCTATTCTTAAACTTCGTCAAAGACTCTAGAAGGATATAGTATTAACTAAGTAAACAGAAAGTGTATTATAAGCAACTTCCAAAGTTCTAGAAATGACACAGTCATCTCATTGCCTGGACAGTCACCCAAAGTTCTTTTGTGACATCGGGGTATCCATCTTCAGCCTACAGGCCCATGGTATCTGTCAGACTTTTCTATGAAGCAAGGATTTTGAAAGACTGTCTCACCTATATTGGCAGTTTGTCAGTCACTTTCTTCTGTGTCCTGTAGAATGTCTGGAAGTTTCCTCTGTGAAGCAAGAACCCTGAAGGACTGTCTCATCTTATTTTGACAAGTTCAGTAGTCAGTTTTGTGTGGGTCTTGCATGTCCAATTTATATAGCATAACATCACACCATCCAGGCAAGGGCAGTTTCATGCCTAAATGGCTAGCCTTGTCACATAGAAGGCAAATTCCATGAGTTTCTTCAATGCCCATCAACCTCTCTGAAGTAATTGGTGCTGTCAGAAGCAGACATGTCTTACTGTCAAGAAAAGTCTAAGTTCTTAAAAATCTTTTAAATGCCATATTCTGTAAGTCTTTGAAGTGTTGAAGATTATCTATCTAACTGTAATATATCTCTGCATATCTAGCAAATCTAACTAACATGACTGAAAGTTTGACTATTATAAATGACTATCTATTAATATGTAATTTTTAATTATACATTACATTTTAAAATAAACTGTATAACATAATACCTTAAACAAGAACAGAAATATACATTGTATCAATAAACCAAAGTTCATACCAATATATTCATTTCTATATCATATCCTTCCCACCCCCTTTTTTAAGAAACAGATTGACTGTGACCATTAACCACATAAAATCAACTCCCTTTAATTGAAAACATGTATAAACAATCATTTTGGGAATTTGGCCATTGTCTTATCCAAACTGCTTCCTGCTGTTTGTTGGGTGAAGTATTTTTAGGGTTCATTGAGACCCTTCAGGGAGTCTTGTTTCATCAAACCACATTAACTTGGAAGGAATCCACAGGTTCTCATCTTCTGTGGAAACAAAAGCAGAACCTCTTTTCCCAATAACTTATCCATAGATTCAAGTTTTAAATCAAGATACTTTTAAAATATACATGTTGGTTTACTTAGCAGCCCCCAGAATCAAGTATTTTTTAGCCCTTAACTTATTTCCAGTCAAAAAATCCAAAGAAAACACAATAATATACATAGACTCCAGACACTCTGTGTATATATTATATTTATGTGGCTTATTTTTTACCCTATTACTTTTTGATATTTATTTTATTATCTTTACTTATTTAATCTATGACCACCTGTACTCTTTCTTCTTTCTCTCCCAAGCACGTGTACATTTATGCAACACTGTTACCCATTCAGAGGTCTTTTTATCTGAATTGGTCTTATTGTCTATCTGTAAACATTTTCTGACCAGGAGAGTTTTTTTATTTTTTAAATGATAAGCAGGCATGGCTAGGACTAACACTGATGTGGCTTTCCCTGTGGCCCCTGCTCTTTCCCACATGGCAGAAGTATGCTTCCCACCTCTGCAAACCATGCTTACTTCCGCAGCTCTAGGGATGCATCAGGTCTATGTCACCATTAAGTAACTTGTAGCAATCTGGGCATAAGCACCATTTAGGTGCTCTTGCAACAAGACTTCCCGAAACAACCAGAGTCATTTATACCACCAGTGTGAACCAGGAAGCCATCTCTTAAAGAAGCCTTGCTTCTGCTTGCTGCCAACAAACAGCCTATCTGAAAAAAAAATGTGGCTACCAAGAAGCTCCAATTGTCTCCCGTTTTTGTGAGTCTAGAAGTACTTTTTTTTATGCTTTCTTAGACTTTATGTGAATGTATGTTGACAAATGTTGGGTGCCATTATGCAAATGGAGACTGATTTTGTTTCCAGGCCACCCAGACCTGATTAATCACACAAAACTGTATTAATTACAACACTGCTTGTCCAAAGGCTCAGGTATATTTCTAGCTAGCTCTTACAACTTAAATTAACCCATTTCTATTATTTTATATTTTACCACAAGTCTCGTGTTTTTTGGTTTTTTTGTTTTTTTTTTTTACCTCTTGCTTCTTGTGCAACTTCCATGGTGTCTCTGACTCTGCCTTTTGTCTTTGTCTATCTCTGCTTGGATTTTCTGCCTTGCTAAATTCTACTCTGTCATAGGCCAAAGCAGCTTTTTATTAACCAATGGTAATAAAACATATTCACAGCATACAGAGTAGGATCACACCTAATCGTTTTACTGGTGACATTCTGGCATCTTTCTCCTTTGGCATCTACATGGTATCTCCCTGACTCTGCCCCCTTTCTCCTGGCATTCAGTTTAGTTTCCCCTCCCACCTATATTCTGCCCTGCCATAGGTCAAAGACGCTTCTTTATTAGCCAATGATAATAAAAACATATTCATAGCCTACAGAGGGGAATCCCACATCAATTAATCATGACTACAAATATCTCCACAACAACCCTTGGATTAATGTGTTGCTCTGAATAACTGAATACTATAGCCAAGTGTGGTTGACATAGAGTAGTGACTCTCATAGTTCGCTGGTCCAGCCATTGCCAGCACACTGACTCAATCTCTTTGAGTAATGATTCTGCTTTCGACATTAGTTGCAAAATTGTGATGGATGAATGTTGAGAATATGAACTTTTCCCATGCTGAATCTTGCCTTTGGGTGTGGAGATGTGTCTGCAGTTCAATAATATTCGAATCAGAGCACACAATTACATTTTGAAGTGAAAACGGAGCTCTGACATAAAATAGAAGGTCCTCAAAGCTTGAATAACAGCTCCAACCAATTTCCTAGATAGAAGAATAAGATCGTTTCATAGTGCTGTAACATGTAACTTCTATAATTTAGTGTGTTAAAATAAAACCTGTTATAGAAATGCATATGAACTCACAAAGTGGTTAGTTCACAGTAGCTGAATTCTGTCCCTCATTGTTCTCTGCACAAAGGAACTAAGAACCTTCATGAAAAACCCCAGGCTTTCTGCACTACAGGTTTTATGTTGTGTGACTTGGGCAGGTAATGATATTCTATTAACTTCTAAAGATTTCTTAGTGCTAATTTCATTGTAAATTAAGTAATAATCGTTTACATTAAAGGTGACTTCTTCCACTTTTCTCCTGCCTGGGTTTTAAAAATGGGTAGTGTTTAGTTTCCCATGCATGTAAAGCTCAGGGGCTTTTGTTAAATGACTAGTGTTCTCAGTGTCTTCACCACAATTCCTGAAATACAGAGACAATTCCTGATGTTACTGTCTTGTCCCTTGTTAACAATGAAAGTAGATATCATATCTGCATAAAGTTGATGAACAGAAGGACAGTAAAGGGCTTTTAAAACACTTTAGAATCCATCCACTCTTGAGCCTCCACACTCATTTTCACTAATTTCTGTTCTGTCTATTCTTTTATCCATTGCCAGGGCAATGCCACACACCCCCAACCACTTTGACATCTATTGAGACTCCCTGAATGAACTAGTATCTCCATCAAAAATTTCAAGACTTGAGTGCTACACCTTTCTTCTCCTTGAAGATTCATCTTCCCAGTGCTCTTGAACTAAAGTTAGCATTATTGCTTACTGAACATTATACTTCTACTCTTCTTTAAAAACTATGTTATTGTTTTGTTTTTTATGAATATGGATTTTTATCTGACTACATGTCTGTGTACCTTGTGTTATCTGATAACAATGGAGGCCAGAAGAGAGTGTCAGATTTCCTAGTATTGGAGTTACAGATGGCTGTGAACTGCCATGGGAGGATGTCTGTGAAATGAACTAGGTCCTTTGTAAGAGCAGCAAGTGATCTTAACTGCTGAGACACCTCTTTAGTCATCTCTATTTATTTTTGTATGTATAGTGTGTGTATGTATGTAGGAGTGTGTGTGTATGTGAGTGTGTGTGTAGAGGCACACATGAGCCTATACATATATATGTAATATAGGCTCATTGTTGACTTTTGGAGTTTTGCCTTAATCAATAGTTCTCTAACGAGGCAACACCTTTTATTCTACTTGGAACTCATGAATTCTGGTGAATTTAGTTAGTATACTCTGGGTTTATTCTATTCTTGCCTTCTGTATATTGAGACTACATGTGGCCTCCATGACTACCCTGCTTTATGGGGTTTCTAAGAATCTGAACTCCAGTCCTTACAGATGCGGCAAGGCTTTATTAATTGAGCCACTCTTCAGCTGGGTGCTTTCTTTACAGTACACATTCCATTGAAATGACTCATGGTTCAGTTGGAAAAGCTCTTGACCTGTAAGGGTGAGAACCTGCGTTTCACCCTGACCTATGTAAAGTTACATGCAGTAGTGTTGTGATCATGTGGTGATGGGACTCCTGTGATGAAAGGAGGAGCAAATAAAGGAGACTGGTGGGCAAGGGGATATCTGGCCTAGCATAAAAAGCCTTAAGCTCAACAAGATGGAAGACAAAAACTAACACCTAAAGTTGTTCTTTGATCTCATGAATGAACTGTGGTACACGCAACTCATATAAACACAAAATGACATGTACACATGTACATATATGCACATACAGACTAAAAACTTGATACTCAAGGACAATATTCCAAAATTATAAAAATGTTTTTCTGTTATCTCAATTCAGATATTTTCTATTAAGTATAAGAACATCAGCATCCCCCCATATATGGAAAACTGCTTTGTTAATCTTTAATGGTTTCTTGGTATTCCTTGTCTCTAAAGAAGATGAAGTCCTTTTATTCATTTTGCATCTACATGGACTCTTGAATTTATGTGCATTTAGGCAGAGTGACGTTTTTCCAAATGCTTCCAGTTTTAAATGTCATAATTATGAGCTTTACTCTGCATATGGAATAGCTAAATAGTCATTTTAAAGTTCAGTCCACATCCTCATATCAGAGGAGCTTCACTTGTTTGAACTCTGGAAACTGGTCTGCAGGTACTGCTGGGTGGGGTTCTACATTCATTCATCTTCATTTCTTTACAGTATAAAGAATAGTCCATACACACCATTGTTTACTTCAGGCAGCCAGAATTAATGAATTCCTAGGAATCTGATCATATATGTGATGTTGGGATCATTTGGAGTCCTGGCCTCCAGCTGCTCTTCCCTGCTAGAGATCTTTACTTTCCTTCTGATTTGAGTTACTGAAAGCTGTGTCATAATTGTTTACCAGCTCTGAAAGAATAAGGTTTTCACCTGTTGGCCCACTTGACTGTTGGGTGTATAAACCTACTTGGTGCTATTGAATAAAGAGCTTCTTACCAGTGACTAGAAGTCCCTGTCTCTCTGTCTGTGCTGTCTCTGTGTGTCTTTGTGCGTTACAGCCTCCAGTCCCTTGCCCGAAGCTCGCGAACTGTATGGTAGCACATAGAGCGCAGACAGGCATTGAGCGTTGCAGTGTGAAACTCAAGAATCCTGTCTTTTATTTCCTTCTTTAAGTTGTTGCTTATAAACTGGGCAGTGGTGGTGCATGCCTCGCCTTTAATCACAGCACTTTGGAAGCAGAGGCAGGTGGATCTCTGTGAGTTCAAGGTCAGCCTGGTCTACAAGAGATAGTTCCAGGACAAGCCCCAAAGCAATAGAGAAACCTTGTCTCGAAAAAAAAAATACCCAAAAGGTGTTGCTTGTATTTTTCTATCTTCACAGAGCATTTGTAAGTATATTTTTTATGATTGAGTCATAATAGTTGATTATGTTTCAGCAACAATGTGCTGCTTTTGAATATAATGAATATATTTCAAATCCTATTTTCCATTTTGGGAAATAATATACCACTGTTAATTTCTTGACTGCTCTGTAGAAAAATCACAGAATTCCTTCACCCTATGGTGCTGTAATGTTGCACCCACTGCCAACATCTTTTCCCACACTACACTGATCTCTGATATGCACACATTGCCGTCAGAGCTACAGTTTTTAGATTCCGCATGAGTGAAATCATACCATGTTTGTCTGTGGCTGATATTTTTATTCTATAATGTCACTCATTCACAACTATTGCAAAGTTTTCTACTCTTTAAAGATAAATAATATTCTATTTGATGTTAAATGTCTAATGACATATTTTCAAGTGAAAATAAACCATGGTAAATTGATACTGAATATGTTCAACATAACTAAATATAAGGAAAGAGTGAATCAAAATCAAAATGAACTATCACTTCACTTTAAAATAGTTATTATCTAAAAGTAAAAAATAAATGCTGTCCAACTCTGCTTGGAATTCTGTATTCAGTACTGCTACAACCTCTCATCAATGTCCCTTTTGCTTACTTTTTAAAATCTGCTTCCTAGAAAGTTTTCGATGATACACTGACCAAGTGATTTCTCCATTTATAGGTCTTGTCTAATTTTCTTTTGTTATTACTTTCATTGTTTTAGCTAAATGCTTGCCTGCAAGTCAGTAAGTTACTCTAGGGCAAGTGTGTGTTTTTGGTTTTTATCTTTGCATCTTGTATTTTGTCTTTTCACATGTTAGTGTTTTGTTAATAAGTATATTTTGCAATAATTACCAAAGGAAGCAAGATGTCATAGAAAGCAAGAGTCACTGTTGCATTTTTAACGACAAACTTGAACAAAATATAGGAATAAAATATGCTAAGAAGTGAGTATCTCCTTCTGTTATCCTTGTCTATTTAAGTCAGAAGTAGAAAACAAAACAGATTGAGAAGCCTGAGGCTAATAATTTTCAGTTCTGGGTAAACAAAGGGTTAGATACAAATGGAATGTCACATATATAGAATTTCTGGGTGTGATTTTTTTTCACCTCCTGGTTTGTGGTGGTGATATACAAGATAGAGTTCAGGCCAAGAACTCTCATTAATAAAGTGGATCCATGACTCACCCTACATTAATTTCTGTGTCATGAAATACTAACTGGGAAGAGGTAAAATCACCTTGGTTCCCCAATGTTGAATTTTATGCTGGGCTTCCTACTTGTGTTAGCTAGTATTTTGTTAACTTGATATGCACTAGACTAAGCTAAGGAGAAAATGCTCACAGCAGATATTGGCAAGTCCACGGGAGTCCAATACTTTCACTCTTGATGATTGCTATGGAAAGGCCCATCCCACTGGGATTGAGGTCCTGGATGGCATAAAAAAGCAAGCTGAGGAAGCCATGGAGAGCAAGGCAACAAACACCATCCTCCATAGTTTCTGTTCTAACTAGTTCCTGCCTCCAGGATTCTGCTTGGTTTCCTGCCTTCCGATCCCTTGATGATGAATTAGTACCTGAAAGTGTAAGATTAAATCAAACTTTCCCTTCCCAATTTGCTTTTGGCCATGGCATTTAATCAAAGCAATAGAAACGTAACTAAACAACTACTACACTGTAACATTCAACTAAGGAACTGAAACCAAAGACAAAAGTATGTCCCTGGGGAAGCTGCAGAGAATTTATCCATCAGTGATGTCAAAGTCACTTGGGTAATGATCCTTTCTAGGGCATCCTGTGATTCACTGCTGGTGAGAAGTCCTGGATAATGACTGCATTGCCATATGCTTATTTAATTAATGATACATATTAAAAGTATTTCTTTTCTGAAATGCTTGGGTCATACTGGTGTTCACAAATAGATTTTGTAGCAGCATGAAACTCCTAATTTTAGATTAGAGATTCTGATGCTATGTTAACCATGGTTACTATTCTGAATTGGTATTAATAAATACTGTCATGTAGTTATTGATCCAGGAAATGATTTTTATTTAACGCATTTTGGAAAAAGTATATAAGAAACAATTTGCAATTGTCTATTAGGAAAATAGCATGTCCTGACTATTTTATCTTAGGATATGTGAACTCCTTTGCTTTGTGCAATGTTGTAATCTGAGGAAGCTTGATCATCATTCCTAAAGATGTCTTCATCTCACATATTGATGTTTCTGTGACAACTAAGTTTGATGAGTTGAGAAATTAAAATACCCAGGTACCTGGAACAAAATAGGATAGGAAATCATGGGGAATTCACTGACAAAACACATCCAAGGAAATTTCAGGGGTTCATCTGGGGGGATGCTTCAGGAGGTCTTAAAAACAACGATGAATTTATGTTCTTTAAGCCACCTCTTAGGCCGAGAGAATAATTAGTATGTACCACAGTGTTTTAAGGACACAGTGGTCAGGTCTTCTGTCACTCATGAGTACTGCCATGCTCAGTGATGCAAAGAGAAAAGTCTCTGTGTCCTATCTAAGCTATGGTACAGGAAAACCTGCCACTTCAGTCATATGATCTAGATTACATAAGATCCCTCAGCTGACAGAATGTAAGACTGACATCTGTAGGTGGAGACCACTTCCTAATCTGTTTCCTGGACGCTCACTCCTGAATAATCACACAGAAAGTGTATTAGTTAAAATACTGGTTGGGGGCTAGGTAGTGGTGGCACACTCCTTTAATCCCAGCACTTGGGAGGCAGAGGCAGGTGGATCTCTGTGAGTTTGAGGCCAGGCTGACCTAAAAAAATAAAAACGCTGCTTGGCCTATTATCAGCCTATTAGCTCAGGGTTCTTATTAACTAATTCCTACATTTTTAAATTAACCCATTTATATTATTTTGTATTTCACCATGAGCCTTGTAGTTTACCGGGCAACTGTATCCTTCAGCGACTACACGGTGTCTCTTTGATTGCACCTACTCACTCTGTATATCTCTTCCAGCCTGGCTATATTCTGCTCTGCTATAGGCCAAAACAGCTTTATTCATTAACCAATGGTAATAAGACATATTCACAGCATACAGAGGGGAATTCCACATCACCTTTCCTTTTCTGTCTAAATAAAATGGAAAATTTTAACTTTAGCATATTAAAATTATATATAACAAAACAGGTATCAAGCAAAAATTGTAGTTACAATATTTATATCTACTTTATTTTTTATCATAACTAAGGAAAACTATAATTATAACTATCTATTCTCCAACTCAATCAAAAACATAAGAAGGATATAATATTAACCTAAGTTAACAGGAAGTGCATTGTAAGCAACTTCCAAAACTCTAGAATTGACATAAACATCTCGCTGCCTGGACAGTCACCCAGAGTTCTTCTGTGTCATTGCAGCATTCACCTTCTGCCTACAGGCTCAGAGTATCTGTCAGACTTTTCCATGAGGCAAGAAATTGGAAGATCTCTTATGGCTTGTACTGGCAAAATTTACTTCTGCGTCCTGGAAAAGGTCTGGAAGTTCTCTCATGAAGCAGGAATCCTGAAGGACGATCTCACCTACTTTAGGCAAGTTCAGCAGTCATTATTCTGTGGGTCTTGCATGTCCAGTTTATACAGCATATCATAAAGTAGTCCAGGCAAGAGCAGTTGCTTGCCCAAATGGCTAGAAAACTCCATAAGGAAACCTCTTCAATGCCCATCTTCCTCTTGAAGTAATTGGTGCTGCCAGGAGCATATATGTCTCATTGTCATGAAAAGTCCTAAGTTCTTAAAACATTTAACTGCCATATTCTGTAAGTCTTTGGAAGGTTTGAAGAATAACTATCCATCTAAAATATATCACTGTACATCTAGAAAACCTAAATAACATGACTACAAACTTGGCAATTATAGATGACAATCTATTAACCTGTATTTCTTAATTATACATTATATTTTGAAATGAGCTCACAAGCACAATACCTTAATCAAGAGCTGAAATATACATATAACAAAACTGACCTTAAGTTTGTACCAATAAACCAAGATCCATATCTATTCAAAGTATTCTCTATAGCATATCCCCCTTTAAATGAAACAAACATTTATAAACAATCATTTAGGGAATTTGGATGTTGTTTTCTAGACAACTTCCTGCTGATTGGGGGTGCTGTTAATCAGGCCTTTTGTGGGGTATCCTAGGTAGTAGGTTCATCTCAGCCAGCAGTCCTGAAGCTGTCATGGATGATGACCATCTGAGCCATTGTTTCAGGGAGTCTTCTTTGATCAAATCATATTATCCTATAAGGAATCCACAGCTTTCTTTCCTCTGTGGAAACAAAACAGAACCTAACCTCTTTCCCAAAGCAACATATCCTTAGACCCAAATTTTGAAGTCAATATACTTTTAAAATATATATGTTAGTTTAACTTTGCAGTACATAAAATGAAATGTCTCCCTGTAATTAGCTCATTCACAGACAAAAAAATCCAAAAAAACCCACTATAATATACATAATCCAGACTTTCTGGTTATATTCCATCTTTATGTGGCCTATTTTTCTTAACTCTGTTACCTTGTTTACAAGTTTAATACTTATTTTATTATTTCTACTCCTTTAATCTATGACTGCCGGTATTATTACTGCTTATATTCTTTTTTTCTCCTCTCAAGCCTACATACACTTATCCAACACTGTGACCCATTCAGAGGTCTTTTTTTTTTATCTGAATCTGTCTTTAATGCATGCATATCTGTAATTATTTTCTGACCAGGAGTGCTTTTTATCTTTTAAATGCTAAGTGGGCAAAGCTAGGACCAACTCCGTGGCCCTGCCTGTTGGCTCTGTCCAGTCCAATATGGCAGAGGCATATTGATTGCCTCTGGTAGCCATGCACACTGCCCCAGCTCCAGGGTCACAGTAGGTCTATGTCACCATTAAGCAATTTGTAACATACTGCTAATAAACCCCCGTTTAAGTTCTCAGCCACCTGAAAGAGCTGTTTGTTCAACTAGCATGAACCAGGAAGCCCTCCCCTAAGGAAGCCATGCAGCCTTTGATGCCAATGCTGAATCAGGAAGACTTCTCTTAAAGAAGCCACAACACCCCTGATTGCTGCCAGCAAACAGAGCCAATCCAAATATATATATTGCTACCAAGAAGCTGCACTAAACTCTGTTTTTTGTTTGTTTGTCTAGAATTTCTTTGTAAGCTCTCTCAGGTTTTATGTGAAAGTAGTCAGCCCACATCGGCATGCCAATTTGTAGGCAGAGACTGCTTGCTCATCTGTTTCCCAGCTGTTTGGACCTGAATAATCACACAGAAATTGTACTAATTAAAACACTGTTCAGCCTATTAGTTCAGGCTTCTTATTAACTAACTCTTAGATCTTAAATTAACAATGAACCCATTTTTATAATTTTGTAATTTACCTTGAGTCTCATGGTTTGCTGGTAAGGTTCCTGGGCATCTGTCTTCTTCGGTGACTACATGGCATCTCTTTCACTACATGGCATCCTCTCTCTATGTATCTCATCCAGCCTGGCTATATTTTGCCCTGCTATCTGCCAAAGCAGTTTTACTCATTAGCCCATGGTAATAAAACATATTCACAGCATACAGAGGGGAATCCCAGATCAAATATCTGCAAAGATTTAAGAGAAAGCAGCCCCAGTAAAGATTCAGTCTTGGGTAAGTTATGCTGTATTCTGGTGACAGAGTTTATGTGTAATAAATTAGTTTCTTTCCTGTGACTGGTCCATAGAGAGAGAACAGCCAATTGTGATGGTCTGAGAGAATACAAACATTTGATGTCCATTGTGAAAGATGTTATCTGATAGACATTGTTCTTCAATTGGGCCCAGGGACATGAATTCTGATAGGAGAACTTTTTATTCTGAGGAAGTACCTAGAAGGGACATATGGATACTTGGCAGCATGCTTCATACTCTTATGATAATTGCTTTTTAAGTACTTTAACTCTGTCTCTCTGAATTTATGTGACCTCATACAGAATTCATACACCTAGCTCATAGAATCCTAGATGACTAAGTTTGGTCTGGCATATCTTTGGCACGTCTCACTATATTGCTCATAGTATGGCAATAGAACCTCAAAGCTCTCTTTGATAACTAAGTGTGGAAAAAAATTATCTGTGAGAAGAATTAGGGAAGTATACTTGGATTTTCTTTGAACGAGTACTAGAAAGGAATGAGGAACTACAGATTTCTGGAACATGCCTCATGAATGGGTTGGAGGCTGGTGAATGGGTTGGTCTTGCAAAGTGTCAGGTCAGTAGAAGAAAGAGCCCCTCCAACATGTTTTATGGCTTCCTCAGCAGCAGCAGGGGAATCAGCCTCTAACAGACTGACTGCCTCATGTCTTTGCCAAAGCCTCTTCACTGTTACACAAAAGGCATTTTTCACAAATCAATTTCCACATGTCAAAACCTCTCACCTGGACTTGTTTGAAGGAACCATTACCTAAGCAATTCTCAGCCACAAGAAAGTTCCTGGTTTGCCAGGTATGTCTGAAACTGAGTTATGCAAATCTGTGAATCTTTCAAAAGAACAACTCAGATTAGTCACTGACTATTGACAAATGATGTTTCAGAACTCAGGTGCTATCACCTGGGAATTCACACAAGATACAATGGCTCTGTTGAATCTTTCACTATAGGAAAGGACAAGATAAAATACAACTCCAAGGCGTGTCTAGAAAATATGCATACTGGGTCTGTTCATAAAATACCCACTGCGGGTTTATTAGACAGATGCATGCCATTATGTGAGCCTCACTGAAGAGTCTGTAATGGGCCTTCACTGTACTCATCATGTTCTCTAGTATGTGAAAGCATCTCGCTTAACAGAATGTTAAATTCTACTGCTGTCCGCAAAATAATAACCAATTATATTCTGTGATATCCTATGACGTATGATAAATGTCTTAAAATAGAAGCCAGTTTAAGACACAACCTTTTCAAGATTTTCCCATTTTAGTAGTTCAGAAAATTGAGAGATCAAATAATCTGCTGGAAATGATTTTTCATCTTACACTAGGAGAAGGGAGAAGTCCTGGTATTCAGGAGCACTCTAATTGAGGAGACATGGCCTTAATCTCAACTATTTTCAAATGTGAGCTAACATTGGTTTTCCACAAGTTTGTGTTCTATGAAACTAAACTGAGCACATCACTGAATCACTATAATGGGCTGCATACTTGGCCTGCTGTAACCATGTAGGGCTTCATAGTGTAGCAAACGGATCCATGATGGGAACCTGGAAAACGAAGATCTCAGTCCTATATCCCTGTGTTTGATAACAATGAACAAAAGATTCTGAAGCAGCACCATGGAGACAGGCCTTTCTAAACCTTGGTAATTTAGGGATAGAGTTTGAGATTTTCCCATAGGGAAAGAAGAAAACACGACAAAATCCCTTGGTAACTCTTGGTGGTGTTGGGGAAGAGCCATGGAGATCGTGTTTATTGTGTAGACAATGAATCTGTGATGACTGGTCTAGGTTTCCTTGCTGGGTGTGGAAACCATCATAGCATTATTTGCTACACATAATTTGCTACACTTAATTGCTACACATAAATCTACAGATACATATATACCAATAATGTTGATGGATTAATTTTACTGGCTCAATCATGGTTTACCTTGTGAAGTGATAGATGAGATGTTGTATTATCTTCCCCTGTGAGAAAATTTCTTCATCTTACAGTGTTACAGTGGGTGTTGTGTTGTAAATAAAAGTGGAATGGTGAAAGTAGTTGTATTTAGGAATTTTATATTCTAATAATCTTTCAAGCTTTATCCCTAAAACACTGAGGAACTCTACACTGTATTATATGAACCTCAGTTTGCTTCAATTTTTGAGAACGAATTAGTAGTAACAGAAATCTGTAAGAGGAAGCAGAGAGATCAACTACAATTGCCTCTTCACTGCTTAATGCCAGACTAGCTTCTCCATTGCTGTGATAAAAATATCGTGGCAAAGACAACTTAAGGGAGAAGGAGTTTGTTTCAGCTCACAATTCAAGGCTGCAGTTCACCAAGGCAGGGAAGTCACGACAATGGTAGCTTTGGAAGCAGAATGTGATTAATGCTGATGCTCAGTTAGCTTCCTCCTCTCTGTGCAAATCAGTATTCCAGTCCAGAGAATAGTGTCACACATAGTAGATAGGTCTTCCTACCTCAATTAAACTTATGAAGATACTGATTCATACTTTCTGTGTTCTCAGAGGCCAAGTGACTTTATATCTCATCAAGTTGATAGTTGACATAAACCATTACAGCATTTATATATACAGGTAGAGTTCAGGCCAAGGATGTCTTCAGCTCTGAATTGCTTTACATATGCTGATGAGCTAAGCTACTCTGGATATATTTTGAAGGTTTTGGTGTTTGTTTGTTCATTTGTTTTCTTGGCTTTTTAAAATCAGTTCAGTGATGACAAAAGAGATGATTGAATCCTATTGCTTACAACTCTTGGATACTTCATTAACTGCTTTAGATTTACTTATCCTGTGTGTGATTCTGTTGATCAGTTCCAACTGGGTTGATTCTTCACCTGTACCTTTGAGTCTTGGAGTTATGGTGACAGAAAACAAAAGTTTTGATTATTTTTGTTTTTACTCTTAAGTTTTCTGTTATAGGAAGGAGAAAATTTTCATATAGAAGATATAAAATGAGCATAATGATACTTTTAGAAACATATGACACAGTTTAATTAATTCTATGCATCAAACTATTAAATTTTAAATTCTATCATTTGGGTTGATGCACTAAGTAGTATGCTCTTATGGTTATATGTGGTATTAAGATTTATTTTGCACTGAGACATATAAAGTAATAGCCTAATAAAAAGAGATATGGTTTTAAGAGGAGGAATAATTATATGGAAATGTTACCAAGTTGCTGAGAATAATTTATCACCATCCAAATAAATAATAGCCAACACTTAAGAGAAGAACAAATTGCTTCTTATACTGCTGAGGTCAGGGCCATGCTATTCTTTTTTCCCTTTTGTGGTAGCACATCAGAGAAACTTGTTCTTTCTCCCCTGTGACCTTGTGAGGAAGAGCAAACAAGTCTCTCTGTCACCTGAAAGATTTCATTTCAAAAGAGCCACCATGACACACTGTGTATTTAAAGCTTCCTATTGTTTGTCTAAAATAGATTGTGCAGGCCGAGCGTATGTTCTGAATAGTGTTTGCTTGGATTGTTCATTACTTCATGTCAACTTTCTGTATGGCAATTTCTAACAGCTTCCAAGAATTATTTTCCCAAACAGGTCAAGCGAGTGATGCTATTGAAATGTGTGGTTTTGGACTATGAGAAAGCTAAGCATTAGTCTGTGTGAGGGATGGGGAGGCAAGCACCGAAGACCAACTTTCCATCATGGGATAAGTGAGCTTCGCAGAACCTGAAGAATGGAAATTAGGTCACTTAGTTTTTAAATCATGTCAAGGACAATATTGTCATAATTTGCAGGCACAGATAGAATAAATCAAGTCAAGGAACTCGTTTTCCTTTCTCAAGTCCATTCTTATCCTATCTTTTAAAAAGAGAGTAGAAATAACTTCCCATGAAGCAAATTCAGTTATTCTTAAAATTTTCTTAAAGGCATTCACCCTTTAAAAGACTTCCCCAACTGAATCATGTCTAAGCCCCAGCATTCTGTTTCCACCTCCTTTTCAGTTATACCTTTCCACATGTTTCAGAGATCTACAGTCCTCTGACTCTTGTCTGGAAAACATATGGTAGTGCCCCATTTGACAAAAGTAAAATGCTATTCAATCTGATACACTGAAATTGCTTATGCGATACTTGTAAATGAGTACTTGGTTTATAACATGAAAATTTAAATCAAGGAGCCAAGAAAGGGAAAAAAAAAACAAAGTTGACTGGTGGTATGTGAGCCTTTGTTTAGAAAAAGATACAAATTCTTGCTATATCCATCATGAAGATGTGCCATGAACAGAGTTTCATGTCTCCACAGCTTTTTCAACCTTCTCCTAATTTCTTTTTCCTGGAATAAAAATCCAGTGTCTACTCAGCTGCATTCCATCAAGTCACATTCTGCTAGAGAAACCATGTATTCTTTCCTGGTACATTATCTGGATTCTCCGTTTGTCATGAACAATTAATTAGCCAAGGCTTGTGTTAAAATTAATTTCTTTTGTTGCTCTCTAGAAATGAACTTCTTTAAGGTGAGAGTGAATTACCTTCTTGAGAGTATGTTCAAATATTCAATAGGTCATGATTTCAAGCCAAGACTGAGAATCTTAAAGGTTGCCACATTTTACTACAGAGAATACCATGATAAATATCTCAAGATAGGCTTTCATGTTAGGTTAATGCTTGTCTATTGCTGGTGTCACCCATAATTCCTGGGCTATGTTTAGGTGTTCCCATGGACAGCAATGACAACTCAGTACATCAGACACAGAATGTCAGGGACCAGTGCCCCAACATAAACTACTTTTCCCTATCTGGACCGGCCTGAAGGCACAGGATAAATTGAGTCACAGTTCACACAGCAATACTGGAAGTGAGTCTCAGGCTTCGTTCATCCTGAGGATGACCTGCGTTTATTTTTCAAACACCTTTTATTCCCCAAGGTAAACTAAGGTGGAAGTTCATTATCAGGACTGCAGTCTCTCAGCAACTAGCTCACTAGCTTGGAATTCACACCTCTTCTCAGGCGATCTACATAATAACAAAAAAGAAGGAGCAGTGCATCCTGAGCTTTTGTTAGGTAGAGATAGGCTGTCTGGCAGGATAGTAGCTACTCTGGGTACCAACCATGGCTCAAGAACTTGGCTGTCACACCATGCAGAAATATGTGCCTACACAGAAGAATTTTCTCAACTTTTCAATGTACACATCAGTTGAAAAGCCAGGGGTTTGCTTAGAAGTTGAGGTACTAGTTGCTTTTGAAAACAGAATGAAATAATAGGAAAGAAAAACAGGGAAAGCAAATCAGAATATTCTTCATCAACCCAGAGCTTGTTTTTTTGTTTGTTTTTCATTGTTGTCTAATGTGCCTTAGGGCACATCGCCTATAGAGATCAGGATTCTTTCTCTAGTTTGTCAGAAAAGAGCCCACCATTGAGTCTCTACATCTACAGAACTCTAGGGAGGTATCTTGTTCCTAGTTCTGTGATCTTTGTTCCATAGCTCCTTCTTAGTTTTCTATTGCTGTGGAGAGACACCATAACCATGGTGCCTCTTATGAAGGAAAACATTTAACTGGGGCTGGCTTATAGTTTCCGAGGTTTAGTTCATTATCATCATGGCAGGAAATATGGCAATGTGTAAGCAGACTTGGTGCTGAATAAGGAGCTGAGCGTTCTACATCCTGATTCACAGGCAGCAGAAGCAACTCTGTGACAGACTAGACATAGCTTGAACATATTCCCACCAACAAGGCTATACCTGCTTCAATAAAGCCACAGTTCCTAATATTCTTGTGGGTGCCATTTTCTTTCGAACCACCATAAGTTCCTGTTTTATGGGAATAGCATTGTCCTCTGATTAAAAAGAAAAGAAGGATAAAAATGAAGAAGGAAAGAAATTAGCTCCCCTTTTTTGCATTCCATGTGCTTTACTATGCTTTCCAGATTCAGTCTTATTGAGACTGTGAGATGGGTCTCTATAGAGCTTTTGTACACACCCTTCTTATAGGTTAACTCTCTTTCTACCCTACTGCCTTTTCCCATATACCAATGCTGTCCTTTATTAAGCCTATGCTTAATTTCTTATATGTTCAACTAAAGACAGGAAGTAAATTAACAAAATGGGTTACATATAATTCAACACAGGAGGACTCTGAGACTCAAGAACTCCAATGGGAAATGAGGAATGGTGACTATTCAATAATCTAGCAAGTGTGTGGTAACATGAGCTGGAAAAAGAGTGTTTTAAAGAGAATTTTTATCAAAGTGAACAAAATATCTATAAGTTCTTAATCCAAGAATGACATTGAGATGGGGTTTTCCTTTCTTTTACAAAGTAAAAGAGAAAACACTGCTTCTATGGCTTGCACAAAACAACCTTGTTATTTTGTGTGCATTACTAAGTCTCATCATAGTTTTATAAACTTGGCACTTTTGTTATACTAGTTTTAAAAATGAATAAATTCTTGAAAATCTATCTTATATGTAACATATGGTACAGCTCTGAATAATACTGAGATGTCTATGTAGTATACAGTTATGAAATCTGTGGGATTAAGGCTGGAAAGTCTTTCCATACAAATACAGGACATGAATTTTAGGAAGGAAGTACACATCTTTTTCTGTCAGCACTAGAAAGGCAATAGACAACTTTGTGTTTCAGATAGGACTTCTCTAAGGCTATTTGGTAACTAGACTCATGCTTTGATCAGATACCTGGTTGCACAAATAATTTAATTTCCTATACGTGACAAAATTCACTGGTTCAAGTTATATGTATGTATCTGATTTAGTGAATGGATAAACAATACATAGAAGAGTTATGTATGTTTGTGTAGTGATGTGCAGATCATCTCTTTGTGTGAAGGTCAAGAACAGAAACAATACTTTGTTTTCTTGTCCTAATGCAAGTCTGTCCCTGGTGGTCTCTATAGTTTTTGGCTTGAGCAGAAGATAACTATTTTGACAATGGCTGAATGGAATGATCATTGGTGTTTCTGGTACAGCACTTTAGCCCCCATCTAAAGCTGAATTCAGCCTGACCCTGTGAATATAAGTTTACATGACACAATGGCTCTTGCATTTCACATATGATCATCACAAATGCTATTATATCCAGACAATTTGATGACTTTGATTTGTGTTGTTTAATTCATTATTAATATTTATAAGATAATGCAAGTGACATGCTTCCATCCAGGCCTCTGTTGAATTCTTTAGATAGCAGTGTCTGAATTTCAACCATTTTTGAACTGTGTACTTCCCTACCTTGTACCCACCTCCAGTGAGAGGGTAAAAGAGGGAGAAAGTTGGGAATGAAGATTGGTCTCATGTGTCAAACAGTTGGAAAGTAACCCCTTTGCATCCATTGGAGGGTGCAGAGGATAGAGATAAGAAATTGAAGAATCCTTGGAGAGTTACCATCATCCCTAGAATGATGTATAAAAAAGGGCAGAGAGCTAGTAGAACCCCCAGAGGTGATGGTCAAACTATACAGAGAAGGAGCAGTGTTCCTACACCCGCTGTGAGTGCTGTAAGTCTGAGACCCTGGAGTGATCAGAACCTGGCTTCCTAGGGCTCGTAGCATAGGCCCTTGAATAGTAAGTCCAGTTGGCCAACTGTCAACTGTGGACCAAGTACAGACCATGGCCTGAATCTGTCCTATGTCTGGAAAAATGAGATGGTTTTCCCAACATTGCAAATTGATACTACTTGATGACTTCTTATTAAGATGATGAGAAAGAAATAGTTGCATCATCCAGCAAGAGAAATAGGAGGTTGAACAGTTTCTGAATCAAGATCCAGTGCATGGCTAGCCTGTGGAGTGGACCTTTTGGAACACAAGGAGAAAATCCAACAAAAGGCTGCTGAGCTGAAATACAAAATAAATTTATTTTTGACGAGGGACACACAAGAGGGAAAGTAGAGTTAGGGAATCATGGTTCATTGCAGACTTTTGCTATGGTTTGAGTCTTCCCTCATATGCTCATTCAGTGAAGGGCATTGTAGGAGCAACTGAATCCCCAACATTCAGACTTAAACAGCGATATATTTATTTGTTTATATATTTGAAAAGGCTTTTTGGAGAAGGTAGAACTGTGGGAGATTCGAAGAATTGGGTCCATTGGGGTCTTTGAGGTTACCTTGTCCATGTCACTCTGTCTCTTACTATGATTCATGGTTCTGGTTTAAGCTTTTTCCGACACATGTTCTTGTCAGAATGAGGATCTGATTAAGTTCATACCCAGGCAAAGGCAGTCAGCTGACTCTGGGCTGGCTCCTTGCAACTCTGCTGTATCTTGTATGTTTATATTACTGTCTTAAAAAATCATTCTATAAATATATCCTCAAAGAGAAGTGAAATAATAACATAATAAAGTAAGGAACTCTTACTTAATATTTTATTCCAGCTCCAAACCAGTCTATACATTGAGTTTATAGAGAGACTGATGGCTGTGGAATGTGAGAGGGAAAAGCATGACTTCCATTACATTCTTATGCTGGCTCATTCACATGCACGTATTGCAGTGGAATTATCCTTTTGTGCACTGTAAAGATTTGTCTCTTGAACTGGCTTAATAAAACACTGATTGGCCAGTAGCCAGGCAGGAAGCATAAGCAGGGCAATCAAGCTGAGGATGCTGGCATGAAGAAGGGCAGAGTCAGAGTCACTGGCAGACACAGAGAGAGCAAGCAAAAAGGTACTAACCAAGCCACACGAGAAAACGTAGATAAGAAAATATGGTCTAATGTAAGTGTAAGATCCAGTAGCAAGCTTGAGCTCTCAGTCGAGCATTTGTAATTAATATTAAGCCTCTGAATGATTATTGGAGAGTGACTGTAGGAAAAAACCCTCGCCTACAATGTATCATACTTGCTGTAGCAGAATCACTCTGCCTATAATGTATCATTCTTGCTGTAGCAGAATCACTCTGCCTACAATGTATCATACTTGGTGTAACAGAATCTCAGAGAACGAAAGAATTGTAGCCTAAGACAGACAAATGAAATAGTGTTTGAAGTGTGAGATTAGTTATGTCCAATACCAGGTCAATCAGACAATGTGATGCCGCCCTTGTGTGGTACGATGCTTCCAGCCCCTGTTTTACTCTAGGAACCTCTGCCAGCTGTCAATCAAATGCCTCTAATGAGGACACCAATGGCAGCTTAGAGAAATATTCTCCTCCCTTGAGTGTTTCCTCCTTGAGCAGGGGTATCTTATTAGAACAAGTTATTTTAAGTCCAAATAAATGATCTCAAAGCAAAGCAGAACAGAACAAAATGAAACTGCCTATATTCCAGTGAGTGGCAGTCCCATCTACATTGTAAGCCTTTAGAAGCACCCATCTATTCTTGTTTTGCTTTGTAGCTGTCTGTGTAGTGTGAAGTTCACCTTGATTAAATATGACCTTGAAAAGAGCATGCCTTGATGAGCAAAGAATACTATTTTTATTTGCATTTACTTCTATGCTAATATATTGTAGTTAGAGGCAAGATTTAATAATGTTAAACAACAATATTTTAAGCTAAAAGTGCACAACACATATATACACATTACATATAAACATATACAAGTGTACAGTATACACATATGAATAGATTCATATATACACAATTATGTACATACATGTATACAGATATGTGTATGCTCATAAATATATACTCATATACTCACACATGCATACACATACCATGTGTACAAAAATGCACGTAAGTACCCATATATACATATACACTCATACACACACATATGTGCACACATGTAAATACACACATACACTCATGAACATACAGGTCTAGATAGAAACACATTTATACTTATGCACACATGCACACACACACATGTTCGGCTTCACAGAACAGTTCTGCAGACAAACATCCTTAATCCTAGGCTGCTTTAAAGTAAAGTTGAACCACATAAAGAACTGTGCCCTAATGGATACAAAGTAACAATTCTAGGTGTGCAACATTAAAGAGAAAGAATAATCATATGTGGAATTTTAAGAAAGCTGGTCAACTTAAATATAATAAATGACTTAAATAGAATAAACACACTCTTCCCCTAAACATGCTCTTTCCAAAGTTTATTTCATTCCTTGTTTTCTAAAGCACCTGCTTGGTGGAGTGCTTGCTGCCATCACGACTTAGTATGATTTACAGCAGTCTGTGCCCTCAAGTTTGCACATTCTAAATGCTCCAAACATCCCTAGGGTGCTCTCCTCTAATCCTTTTGTTTCTATAATATTCTTACTCTTTCTCACAGGCAAGCTACCTAGCTGGACATTTTTTACCTCTGTCAGTTTGTTCTCATCTGCTTTTACATTAAAATGGGTTTTGCACATGGAGTGCATTGCATGCTCTAATAGTTACTAAGTCGAGTTAAATTGCATTGTTTTGTGCTCTAAGACATTACTGTTTAAAAAAAAACAGATATGGGCATTGATCTGAACTCCAATTTAAATGTACTTTTATGCCAATGTGTAACCTTAAAAGATCTATTTCAACATAGCTCAGGTCTTGAAGTTTAAAACACTGGCAATGTAAATTCTGTTCTCTTTGGTCAGAGTGGGAGGGATTACTATTATTGGTGTCTTCTGAAAGTAGTTGGGTGTGGTCATACAGATGGCTGACTGTGACAGACTGAGAACGTTTCTGAATGATGGTCAGCATCTCTTCATGAGCTCTACCTTACAATTGCTGTGAATCTGAAAGCTTCTGGCTCCAAAGGAGCACAAGGTGCCACCCAGGACTCATGCCGAGCTCTGGCCTCTCCAGTAGCCTCTGCTGTCATAACAGAGCCTCCCTTCCAAGTGCATTTCTTTTTCAAATGTCTACTTTAATGGTTATTCTCCAAATCCTCAAGGTGATCAGCTATTTCACTCAGACGTTAGGAAATAGGAAGGCAGAAGGCCACTTTAAAGATACTTCATTTCACGGTGTCACATTGTAAAGAGCCCTGAAAGCCTCATCTCCGAGCTATGAAGACGTCAAGTCTGACTTTATAGTTACCTCAGGCATAGCCATTTGATGGATTAAAAGATATCAAATTGACATCTGCTGCTTCAGGGAAGCAATGAGGACATAGTAGGCATATGTAGTGAAAAGGAAATTGGGCTTTAGGACATTGAAAATAAGATCCAGGAACATTAACGAGCACATTCATGACTGAATATATTTATAGATATAAAACAATAGCACTATGAGCTTTTCCTATGAAGCAAAATGCTGCTTTACCAATAGTAATGATATTGTTGTCACCATGAATGATGATTTTAAAATACTGGGAGGGCAAGTGGAGTGACTCAGCAGGTGAAGACACTTTCTGCCAACCTGGAATACATGGTTCCCAAGTTCATCCTTGGGAATCCAACGGTATAAGACCTTAAAGTTGTCCTCCGCCACAAGTATGCCCTGGCATATTTAGAAACACACACACATGTGCATGCACACAGAACACATGTTTTTTAAAAAACAAATTAAAGGTTGGTGACAGTTCCTGGCATGTAGAAGAGCGAGTGAACGATGGAAAATTCTGGCTGTTTCCCATGAATGTTCTGTTTGATGCTTCTTTTCTTTTTATAAACTCTAAAAATAAGTGCAGGCTTTTATGGTGGAGACTGTCCACACCCAGAGAGGAGGGGAGTACAGTTTCCCATGGTAGGAGGGGGAAGATATAGGGCAAGCCAGCTAAGCACTGCAGTAAGCCTCCTTCATATGCATCTTGAGACCAGTCTTGATGGAGATGGCCTCAGGGTGTGATCACCTCCTGCCCTCACCACCATGTAATCCCTGGCTCAGACTGGAGTCAACCCAGCATGGACTGAGCCCACTAAAATGAGCCTAAATAAACATTTGCTCCTTTCAGACCACTGGGGAAAGGTGTCATAATACCTTTTACTATAGCACATTTGAACACATCACCACAGCACCTAGACTTTGGAAAGGACATGCACAATGACAAATAAGCCTTTTTACCTATCTACTGATCTATTTCCTGTGTGCCTAAATGTATGCTACCTGTGTGTAGGTGCCATGGAGGCCAAGAGAGGTGTCAGATGTCCTAGTGCTGGGGTTACCTGTGGTTATGTGCTTCTGGACTTAGCCTGGGAATTGAACTTGTGATCTCTGGAAGTGCCGCAGTTGCTCCTAACTTCTGAGTCATCTCTCCAGACCCTGAATAAGTTTTAAAGTGTTTTTCTTCCAGACATGATTTTTGTTTTAAAAAAGTCAATTATATAATAGAGGTTGTTGATATTAAGCATACATTTTTGTGTATGAAACTGAGATCAGCACGTTTATTAATTTTTTAAATTTGTATTACATTTTATTTATTTTTTTCTGTGACCCACACCAAATAGGGGATTTATGTGCAAGTGTGCGTGCTGTATGGACACATGTGTGTCACTATTTACACGTCAAGGTGAGAGGACAACCTGAAGGAATTAGTTCCATTTGCACCACATGAATCTCAGGGCTTGAGCTAGGGTAGGCAGCATTGTAAGCAGGCATCTTTAGCTGCTGAGCCTTCTCAGTGTATCATCATGATTATTTTTATAAGTGTGTATCAAATGTAGACCAATAACAGAAGAGGTAAGTATGTGGAATCTTAATAGAAAGTTTTCCTAAGTCTGGAATTTGAAAAAAAGGTCTATAATGTAAAGAATGACTGATTTCCATGAGGAAAAGATGGAAAAGCAGGCTGAGAATCCCATTGGAAGATGAGTAGATGTTATCTTGAGAACACTTGGTGAAAAGATCCTTTTGATCATTTGTTGTTTTGAACTGTAGACATGAGACTCAAGAGTGGTTCAAAAAGATGGAATATTATTACATAGACATTTTGTTCTATGACAAATAAAAAGGATACTGCTCAAACAATCATTGATCCTATGCACAGCATATGTGCCAGTCAGAGGACACTTGATAATGACAACAGAGTTCAAAGTTGGACTGAAGCTGCTATAAATAAAAAGAAAACCATTAATACCTATTTATAAATGTATAGGATTCAAAAAGCAGACAGGTGCCAAAGAACACCAGGAAAAGTCTTATTTGTGTGTTTGTCTATTTGTTTTCGGAAGGAAGGAATGATTGAAAAAAATTTTATCTCCACTGCTGTGGAATATTCTTTTATACTATGTGAAGATGTGTCATTGTGATTGGCTTAATAAAAAGCTAAATGACCAAAAGCTAGGCAGGAGGTGTAGCAGGGACTTCTGGATAAAGAGAGAGAGAGAGAGAGCTCTGAGAAGAAGAAAGGTAGAGTTGCCAATGAGACAGAGAGAGAGAAAGACATGCTGGAGGAGACATGAAAGACACTAGTCATGTGGCAACATGCAAATGAATAGAAATGGTAAGTCAAAGAGCTAGTGGACAAGCCTAGGCTATAGGCCAAGGTTTCATAATTAATAATAACTCTCTGTGTCATTTTGTGAGCTAGAAGCCCAAAGAAAAATCCACCTATATCAAAACTATTTTTTGTTCCCTTTTTTTTGTAACATGATTGAACAAATAAAAATGCTATGGTGACTGAGCAGAAGGCTTTCACCTGATTGAAAAGTTATTTTACTTCTAGCCCTTGCAGTTTTTAAAAGACACAAATGGGTAGTAATATTCATTACTTAGGGAATCTTTATTGAACATAAATGACAATAATGAAAATAATTCTTTTTCTCTAAATGTTCAGTGATACAAAGATTTCAAAAGTTAAGTTAGAACTGGATGATTGCATTCAAAGATGATTCGGTGAGGTTGTTCATTGATTATCTAGATTGCAAAGTGTTTGCAAATAAAAAAGACAGTAATTGAATAATATAATTTAAAGAAGTGTAACTATAATAGAAATATTTAGAGAGAGTAATGCTATTTATTTTGTACATTAGACATTTTTAAATGTTCTTTGGGAATTGTAAATCCTCCCATCACTATTGGATGCACAGATCTAAACCAATGGTTCTCAACCTTCCCAATGCTGGGATGTTGTGGTGACCCCCCAACTAGAAAATTATTTTCATTGCTACTTCAGAACTGTAATTTTACTACTGTTATGAATTGCAAGTTAAGTATCTAATATGCACAATATTTGAGGTATGACACTTGTAAAATGGTTGTTTGACCCCCAAAGGGGTTGTGACCACTGAATTCTAAGCAATTAGAATCTTTGGGTACTCGTTTGGCTAAATGGAAGCAGTGTTGCATTCTCCATCCCATTTGAAAGTGGAGCCAACTTAGGTTTGCCTCAAGGGCAAACAATGCTTATCCTGATTTGCTTTTCTTCTTAGAGTGAGAAGCCACCCTTAATTCTGCAGGCTCCCCAGAATCCTGTGATGGAGAACAACCAGCACTGCACATAAAGAAATAAAGAGTGCTCTGCCTGCAAGTCAACCCAGTAAAAAAAAAAATGCTAACAAGGATCCCTGGTTCCATAAATAAGAGTTTCCTTGCCAGCAGTAAAATTTCTAGAGACTCCTGCTGTGTAAGCTGGAAGACTTCAAGCCGAGCTCTCTATTCAGCAGCAAGCTGCCCTTAGATAAATTACACTGATGACCAAGTGAAGCTCAGGTAATGTGAGACTACAGTATCGCTGACATTCTTCATGTCATGCACCATTATCAGACTCAATGAAGCAAACCTTTGGAGATCAAAGAGAAGCCTTGTTCTCCCTGCGTTTTGCTGTGCTGAAATTTTTAACTGCTGCTTAGTCTATTTTTAACTTATTTAAATGGAGCCAACTGCTTACTGGCTCAGAGAGCACTGAGCCAAGGACTCTTGCCTGGCTTGTATGGTTCTGTCTTTTAAGAACTTCGTGCCCCAGATTTCCCAATGTAAATCCTGTTTGGGAAGTTACAGGTTTAAGATCTGATTGGCATCCCTTAGTTAGGGAAAATTAACTCTAGACCAATCTGCTTGGAGAGGAAATTGTTGTTAGGTAACTCTGGTTAGAAAATCCTGAGAAGAAGATGAGAGTTCAGACATGCCCTGGTCACAAAAAGCTCTACTGACTTTTCAGCTGATAGCAAGCAAAAATTTAAAATTACTAGAAACTATTGCATTCTATGGATTAACTGTGGTGTCATGATGGTATTGAGGTGTTAATAGAGATAAAATGATTCTTTGTTGCTTGTTAATCTAACCTTTGGGTGCAGATCTTTATGGATGTAGACACAAACTTTGTCACTCTATGAACCAAAAGCAAACATAGACACAATAAGGAAGCAGAACACAGCAGGTTGAGAGATCTTCAAAGACATATCTGTGCACCCATCAGTAGAAAGTCTGGAAACAACAAGAGAAAATAGTTCTCTGTATTTGTGATGTATGCCTGCCTGATCTTATGGAATGAAAGAGAAGAGGTTTGGGTGGCATATGTATTAAACAATCTGGCTGCTTTCTTCATTTATTTTCTGTACACTGTGTGATGGTTCGGAATCTGCAATCCTGATTACATTCCCAAAGTGAGGCAGCCAGAGGTTCTGGGCAGCAGCAGCAGTCTTAATCTGCTATATTCCCTTTACGTGTTCTGTCTGATATCTCAAGTCAGATTCTGGAATAGTCCTTCACCTCACTCTTCTATTCAGGATTGGCCTTTATGCTTTAATACAAGGTTTTATATTGAGGATGATAGCATCACTTTTTTACTCACTGCCTTATCACGACTATTTATAGCAACAACAGACACATTCAGGCAAAAGAAAGTCAAACCATTGTTCCCTGCCATGCCTGGCAGTGCATTTATCCTTACAATAACATTACAATTGTCCACTTCTATTTTTTCCATATGGAACCTGAAGCTCAGTTGCTAAGATGGAAGGGTTCTGACTAAATTTGGTATGGTGTGTCAGGTTTCCTGTGATAACTCTATGTGTTATGTCTGAGTCAGCAGTGTGACTGAAACAAATTGATGTGGAATTCCCCTCTGTATGCTGTGAATACCATTGGTGAATAAAGAAACTGCCTTGGCCTGTTGATAGGGCAGAACTTAGGTAGGTGGGGAAAACTAAAACTGAATTCTGGGAGAAAGAAGGGCGGAGTCAAGGAGAAGCCATGGAGCCCCAACAGAGACAGACACTACAACCTTGCCAGTAGGCCATGAACCTCATGGTGATGTACAGATTAATGGAAATGGGTTAAATTAGGATGCAAGAGTTAGCCAAAAAGAAGCTAGAGCTAATGGACCAAACAGTGTCTTAAATAATATGATTTCTGTGTGGTTATTTAGGGTCTGAGCTGCTGAGTGGCTAGAACAACAAAGTGGCCTCCTTACAACAAATTGGCACCCGCAAGGCCAACTAAAATCCATTTAAAACCTGAGAACAATTTTAAAGGAATCCTACACACTAAAAAACAAAGTTTAGCTGCATTTTTCCCTGGATGGGCTTGGCTTGCTGGCAGCATACTGTGGCTCCTTAATAAGAGAGAAAAAAGCCACACTGTTTTGAAACTGCCAGCTTTCTGGGCTATGCTGCCAGCACAACCTCTGGCTCTTTCAGGAGGCTGAACATTTAATGGGGTTTGTGAATAGAGTGCTATGACTTGCTTAATGACAACATAGACCCACTGTGTGCCTATAAATGGGGCAGTGTGCATGGCTCTCAGAGGCAGTGAACAGCTCCACCATGCTGAGCTGGACCAGACAAAGCAGGTAGTACCATAGTTCCCCTAGCAATGGTGCCACTTAGGTTCATAAGAAGGGCTTAGAATTTTAAGAAGCACTTCTGGTCAGAAAAGAATTACAGATACACAATAAAGATAAATTCAGATGAAAAAGACCTCTAAATGAGACACAGTGTGTTTTAAAAAAAAAATGTATGTAGGCTTGGGAGAGAGAAGAAAAAGACTATAGAGTGCAATAAAAAGAAATAAATGGTTTATATAAAAAATGAAATAAAGTATTTACTGAGACAGAGAACAGACAGTCATACTAAAAAGTAATAGAATTAAAACAAATAAGCCATGTGAAGATGGGGAATACACAGAGAATCTGGGTTATGTATATTATTGTGTAATTTATAATTAAGAAATATAGGTTAATAGATAATCATCTATAATAGTCAAGATTCTCATCATGTTAGTTAGGTTTTATAGATATATAGAGATATATTTCAATTAGATAGGTGTTCTTCAAACCTTTCAAAGACCTACAGGATATGACATTTAAAATGTTTTAAGAAGTTAGGACTTTTCATGACAGTGAAACACCTCTGCTCATGGCAGCATCAACTACTTCAAGAGAAAGATGGGTATCTAAGAGGTTCCTTATGGAGTTTGCCAGCCATTTTGGCAAGAAACTGCTCTTGCCTGGACTGCTTGATGAACTGAAAATGCAGGACCCACAGAGATATTACTGCTGTACTTGCCTAAAGGTGAGACCATCCTTCAGGGTTCCTGCTTCATGAAAGAGTCTGCAAGACATTCTGCAGGACACAGAAGAAAGTGACTGACAAACTGCCAATATAGGCAGAACTGTCTTTGAAATTTCTTTCTTCATGGAAAAGTTTGCTTGATACTATGGACCTATAGGCTGAAGATGGATGCTCCAATGGTACAGAAAAACTTTGGGTGACTGTCCAGGCAGTGAGATATCTCCTCAATTCTAGAGTTTTGGAAGTTGCTTACAATGCACTTCCTGTTTACTTAAGTAATATTATAGGCTTCTGGCATCTTTGATGGACTTGAAGAATTGATAGTTATAGTTTTCCTTAGTTATGATAAAAGATAAAGTAGATATAAATGTTGTAGCTATAATTCTTGCTTAATACATGTTTTATTTGTAATTTTACTATGTTAAAGTCAAAACCTTTCTTTTTATTTAAACAGGAAATGGGAGGTGATGTGGTTTTCCCTCTGTATACTCTGAATACCATTGGTGAATAAAAAAAACTGCCTTGGCCTGTTGATAGGGCAGAACTTAGGTATGTGGAGAAAACTAAACTGAATGCTGGGAGAAAGAAGGGTGGAGTCAAGGAGAAGCCATATATCCCTACCAGAGACAGATGCTGTAACCTTGCCAGTAGGCCACAAACCTTGTGGTGATGCACAGATTAATGGTGATAGGTTAAATTAAGATGTAAGAGTTAGCCAATAAGAAACTAGAGCTAATGGTCCAAGCAGTGCTTTAAATATGGTTTCTGTGTGATTATTTAGGGTCTGAGCTGCTGAGCAGCCAGAATGACCAAGTGGCCTCCTTACAACAAGATTTTTTTTTCATTTACATAACCTATTGTCTTTTTCATGATCTAGTTGACTATCCACTATCACATATGACTGCTAAGTTTTGAATGTGTTACACTCTATTCAACCTTGTAACTCTGGAATTCTGTCATCTATAATTTGTGTAACACAAGCTCTAATTGGTCTTAATAATAAAAAACCAGAGTAAGATATTAGGGGGTGAAAGCAGAAAGATCAGAGAAACAGAGCATCCAGCTACTAGAGATCTTACTTCTACAAAATTCTCAGAATAAAAAATCACAGAACCTCTGTCTCCTTTTTCTTGTATTCCTTTCTCCACCCAGTCATATGACTTCCTGTCTGTCTGTACATACCTACAGACCTCTATGGTTAGCCAATGGATAGCACCACCCACTGATCTACAACAAGCTCTATTTGTTAGAGTACAAATAAGATATCACCACATTTCCCCTTTTTTGTTTAAAATAAAAACAGGTTATAACTAATATAATAAAACTATATACAATGAGTACAATAACTATATACAATATATACTGACATTAAGTACATCATCAACATTGTGTCTAGTCCTTTAGCAATTAACAAATTCAAAAGAAAATATTCCATATCTATCCTATCTTGGTGAGTCCTAAAGGTTGTACCTAATTCATTTTCTTTTTTAACAGGCATTACCAAAATTATCTTTTAATGTCTCTCAACTTTATACACTTTACACCACTTTAGTGAATTTCTTTTTTAAATTTAGTAAGAAGAAAAACTATAACTAAATCTATAACATCTTGGAGCCAAGGAGGACATAATATTTCCTTAGTAAACAGAAAATGCCAGCAAGGACTTCCAAAAAAAGGTAAGAAATGACAGAAACAGCTAGCTGCATAGACAGTCACCCAAGGTTCCTCTACAAGGTTCGGGCATCCATCTTTAGTCTACTGGTATAGGATAACTGACAGACTTTTCAGTGAAGCAGAAAATTGGAAGGACTGTTCTGCCTATATTGGCAAAGATCATCAGTTGCTTCCCTCTGTGTCCCGAAGGATGTCTGGTAGTCTGAAGTAGGAATCTGAAGGACCATCTTGCCTTGTTTTGGCAAACTTTATTGGTCATATTTTTGTGGGTCCTTCATGCCTCATTTATACAGCATACTTTCAAACAGTCCAGGAAAAAAAAGGTTTCTTGGCCAAATGGCTTGCCTTGCCACATTGAAAGCAAATTCCGTAAGGCATTTCTTTGATGTCCATCATCCTCTATGAAGTAATTGGTACTGCCAGGAGCAGACTTCTCACTTTTGATAAAATATCTAATTTCTTAACACATTTTAAATGCCATGATATATAGGTCTTTGAAGTGCTTTAAAAATATTTATCTAATTGAGATATATATTTGGATACCTGAAAAAAAACTAGCAAGTTTGACTATTATAGATGACTAGCTGTATTTTTGTAAATCTGTATTTCTTAATTATACATTTCATTTTCAGTTGAGTTGTATAAACATAATACCTGAAACAAAAGTAGCAATATATATACAGTATAATAAAATTGATTTTAAAATTGTATCAATAAACTAAAATTCATATCAATGCAAAATATTTTGAAATTAATAGTTGTTTTTTGGACTAAAGTAAGTTTAATAATCTACCCTGTTTTTTCATCATAATAATCTACCCTTTTCTCCCAAATTTTCTGTACCATATCCCCCTTTTAGTAAGACATTTACTAAGACCAATAACAATTTATAGTCAATCTCTCTTAATTGAAAACAAATATTCATAAACAGTATTGTGAGAATTTGGGTACAGTTCTCTAGAATACTTCCTGCTGATTGGTGGGCACTGGTGATCTTATGAAGACCAGGAGAAAATTTGATAAAATTGGCCAACTCCTAGGAAGACCTTCTATAACCTTTATTGATAGAAATCACCTGTCAAGGTTCAGGAGGTCTCCCTTGATCAAATCTGGTCCATCTTAACCTGTAATGAATCCATAACCTTTTGTTTCCTGTAGAAACAAAAGCTAAATTGCTTCTCCAAAGGCAATGCATCATTTCAGTTCCCTTTTACAAATATATATTTTTTACTTTGGTTTTAAACTTAAGACCTTTTCAAAATATTAAGATTGGTATATTTTATCAGTTGTTTATCATGTCTACAAACAGCTGTCTGTTGCCCATTAGTCATCAAAAAATTCAAAATCAACACAATAGCATACAGGATCTAGACTGTGGAATGGTCTTTATGTGTGAATATGTGTTGCTCTCATTGGTTGATACATAAAGTTGCTTTGTCCTATGGCAAGGTGGGATAGAGCCATGCAAGAAGTTCAAGCAGAGATACAGGAGAAGAGAGTGACATGTATAAAATGAGGTAACAAGCCACAAATGACATTGTAAAGCATAGGTAAAAAACATGGGTTAATTTACATTTAAGAGCTATCTAGTAATAATCCTGAGTTGTTTACCAAACACTTTAATTAATATTTTAATTAAGCCTCTGAGTGGTTATTCAGAAACTAGTGGGTGGGAAAGCAAACTCCAATAACAAATGGCACCCCACATTGAGTGCCAGAAGTAGCACACATTCTAATTGATCTTAATAATAAAAATCCAGAGTCTAATAGGAAGGGGTAAAAGCTGAAAGAGCAGAGAGGCAGAACAACCAGGCACTAGAGTTCTTGCCTCTGCAAAATCCTCAGACCTAAAAGAGGCTGATCTCTTGTCTCTTCTACCTTATATTCCTCTCTCCACCCAGCCATATCCCTTCCTGTCTCCTCCAGATTTCTATGGTTAACTAGTAGCTAGCATTGCCCTCTGATCTTCAGAAAGCTTTATTTGTTAGACTGCAAACAAGATATCACCACATTTTTGTGCCCTTCTGACTATGTATTACAGCCTACAAAATCCTCAGGTGATTTCACCATGCATGCTTTTCAACAACCATGAAAAGCTCTATTCTTTCCCATGACTCATTTTTACTCCCTCACTCACTATATTTCTTCCTTTAAAACAAGCATGGAAATGATGACATAAATGTTTTCAATGAAAATAAGACCTACAACTACAGTATAAGGCTTTTTTGTTGCTGTTTAAAATAACTGACTCTTTATTTCACTTGAAAGGCAGAATGAACTTCAAATATCCAAAAAGTAAGTGACCTAATTTCTGAAGTCATAAATGTATTGTATCTCAAAAATACTCTATGCAGGTGTTAAAAGTCTCTGAGATTTAAGAATTCCCTGTTTTGTCCACTTGGTTCTAAGTAAGTTAAGGTGTGTTGAGAGAAAGGCACATGGACATGTGGTATATGTAGGAGAGGGAAAGGTAGTGGAACCAATGAGGCAGAGATGTAAGCAGTGCCAGAGCGAGCTGGGAAATCATGGACGATGAGGTATGAAAGAGGAGAAACCTGGCTGTCACCAGCAGGCCACACTCAGACCAGGTAGACAGTTTCAACCTAGGAATAGTGAATCCAGGTTATAGCCTCCTGTGCAAATAAATGCCTATTGTCTTGAGGCACAAATTACAGCATTTTCTTATGGAAATCAGAGGAAATTTCTTAATTCTTATTTCTTCCTATTTAGAAAAATGTTTCACTTGAATATAATTGTAAACTGTTATGAGGTTAATTCAGGTACATTATTAGTTTGTTTTAAATTTTAAAAAATAGGTGGTAAGCTAAATAATTTTCTGCATGAATTATTATTATTTTACTATTAGTAACAAAAATAAGCATACCTACCCATTCTCCTAAGGCTAAAATATATTTGTTTTTCAAGAGTAAATTCAACTTGAATATGATGCTTTATCTTTTAATGTATGTGGTTTATTGTTATCATATTGAATTTTGGAATTCTTGTTAAACAAAATAATATATATTTCTTACACACAATTATAATGCATGTTATATAATAATTTTAAATATCAGTTTGTGAGTGTCTTCTATAATTTTCTTCCTATTTATATAAAAATAAGTACAAGATTGATTACAGGGCTGCAGAGGTGGCTCAGTGGTGAGGAGCACTTATAGTTCTGCTGGGTATCCTGAATCAGCTCCCAGAATGCACATGATGGTTCTCAACTACCTAAAACTCTAATTTCAGGAATCCAATGCCTTCTCTCCTCTGCTAGCAACAGGAATGCACTGGTACATACATGTAGGCACTTAGATAGAACATAACTTAGAAATAAATCTTTTTTTTAAAAAAAGAAGAAAAGAATAGATAGTCAATTTCGGGGTAAATTGAAATTTATTGTTTCCAAAATTTATTATTCCCAACTAAGGTGGTATTGAGGACAAACAAAAGTTTGATAGCCAATAATCTTCTGAGTTGGGTGTGTATATGTGTATCTCTGTCTCTGTCTCTGTCTCTCTCTGTCTCTCTCTCTCTCTCGTGTGTGTATGTGTGTGTGTGTGTGTGTGTGTGTGTGTGTGTGTATGTAAGTAAAATGATGAGTATATGTTGCTTAAGACCAATTGACAAATTAGGACTAACTGAGAATATAGATGACTTTGCAAGCTCTATCTAATACTGGTTTGAAGTATTATCTTCTTTTTATTTAGCCTTGTGTGAGGTGTAATCACACCTATGTATATTTTTCCAAGTGTGTGTTTGTGTCTGTGTGTCAATGCGTATGCATGTGTATGTGTACATGTCTGTGTGTTTATGTATGTATGTGTTTGCATGTCTGTCTGTATGTATATTTATATATGTATGTGTATGTGTCTGTCTCTCTGTGTATGTCTCTGTCTGTACATCCATATACATTTGTGTGTATATATATGTGCATATCTGTCTTTTCATGCCATTTGTGTATATGTATGTATGTTCATATGTGTATATCTCTGTGTGTTTGTATGTATGTGTATGTAACTATGTGTATATGTGTGTATCTGTGGGTAACTTTGTGTATGTCTTTGTGTGCATGTCTGTGTGTGTCTGTATGTGTGTGTGTATTTGTGTGTCTGTGTCTGTATAATGCATGAATATTTGTGTGTGTATATGTATGTATCTGTGTCTTTGTGTGTGTGTGTGTCTCTGTATGTGAATGTCCGTGTGTATGTATATGTTGTGTGTGTGTGTGTGTGTGTGTGTGTGTGTGAAGCTCCAGGATTGATTTCAGATGTAGCCTGCATTCCTTTCCACTTTAATTATTGAGGTAGAGTGTTTACCACTCTAGAGGCCACAGGACCTGGGATAATAGAGCCAATAAAAGAGGTGGACTAGAGTCTCATTCAATAGCCAACTTTATTCAGAGTCCCAGACAATTTATACTTTAAGGGTTAGGAGGAGTCACGTGAGTAAAGTATACAACCACAATGGCAAACCCCATGTGTCAGATAAGCTACGTGCAACAGAAACCTTTATCTGTACAGGCATATAAACAAATAACAACAATAAGCTGTCATTAATAGTCTGAGATAAACTGATTCCTATCCTCTAGATCTGGGAGTGGCACAAAAACACATTCAAGAACAACTCTGTGTTTTGAAGAAACTGAATTCACAAGACTCTTTTCTCATTTTTTTTTTTTGAAGTTTTTCACATCACTCAAAATTCTCCTCACACAACTCCATTCCTGGGTGGTGCTCCAACAGTGGGATTCTCTTCAAACCCTTTTGTTCACTGATGGTGGCTAGTCTAGCTAGCCAGCATGTTATCAATGACACATCGGTGCTTTTGGTAAGGTGGAATTGCAGATGGGCTGCTATGCCCTAATGGCATTTACCATTCCCAAAACCTTGTTAAATACTTCAGCCAGCTGTACACTGGGAAGGATAGTCTTGAACAACCTAAGACCACATCCTTAAAAGTCTGACTTAGTCCTTTACTATCTAAGGTCCTTCTATTTCTTAGCCTACATGTGGCTTAGATATCTCCTTTGTTAAATTAATAAAATAACCCTCGTATTCCCCTCGCTGATGAACTTTCAGTCTTTAGTAAGAGACTATGCATGTAACACAGTGCTGGCTTGTATCAAGGAAGAAAGTCTTTTAGCTAAAGGTGCTTTGTCCTATTCTACTCGATTTATTAGGACAGTTTCAAAAGCATGGAAGACAGAGTGTGCTCCTTTACATTCAGAGTGGTTAAATGTTGGAAGTTGGTGACTTCATAACAGATACATTAACTCAAGAGGCAAATGGCTTAGCTTCAAGACTCTGCAATGATGCCATTCCTCTATCCACTAAGTCTATTACATTTAAAGGCTATGAAATTATGCTTCACTTTTATCCACATGTTTTCTCAGATACCATCTCACAATCAGGGTACTCAGTGAAATGGTTGATGATTAATGCAAGACTGAATTATTTATCTGTTCTCTTTAAAGGTTTAAGTAGAATAAACTTATTTAGACAGCTAAAATGGTGGTATGGTATTAAGTTTTTCTTATTAGAAAATCTTTCTCATTTCAGTCTCTCATCTTTATTTGTTTGCTTGTTGAATTACCTTTTATAACAAGTCAGCATAGGGTAAGACTAATTTCTATTACAGTTATGAAATAATTTACTTTCTATGAATTGGAAATGTGTCTTTAATTTTATTACATGAATTGTCTCCTCCATGTACAGCAATGGTTTTTTTCATCCATAACTATACATGACTGTGCTAATAATAAATAGCAACAGATTCTTTAAAAATGTGTGGGTAAGGATTCAGCAGTTTGAGCTTTAGTCTATCACATTTTTTCCCCAAAGTTGTATGTTACATTTTGGCAAATCAGGACACATCTGGGGAAAATGTTTTTATGGTGCATGAGTCTTTTAGTCTCCTCTCATAATAACCCTACTGATTCAGACTATCCAAAAATAACTTGCCAAAAAGTAGAAAATAAGATTTGGATGTGGTATCTTAAAGATGGTAGAATTCTCATGCTCCTAAAATTACATGGTTAGCTTAATTTTTTAAAATTACCAGATAAATACAATAAATGTTGTTTTAACTGTCATAAAACATTCCTGAAATAGTCTGTAATATTTAGATCTATCATAAATCTATCTATCAGAAGCAAAGATTTTTTTCTTCAAATAAAATCAAGAGTACACATGGGTAAAAATAGTATATTTTGCATCCATGATATTCAAATAGGTACAAATAATCAACTGGAGAAATAGATTTTGTTGCATGTATATGTGTACATGCACTCACATGTACAAAAACATATGAACAGGAACTAACTAGTAAGATCTACTAGGAGCAGACTTATTGGAAACCTTTACAAGCACAGATTAAATCCAAGAAACATATAAATAATAGTCAGGATGTACTTTTCCCAAGTGATACATCGGTCTAAGCAGACCTGCAGACCTCCACCAATCATTTTAAATGATTGATGGATGACTTCTATGAAAGTTAGCAATCTACTTTGAAAACATGTAAATTTATTTGAAAATAGTGAATTTTCCACACGAAATAGTGACTGCTACTAGGTTCCAGAACTTAACATATTATTTACATTTTATGATTTTTAAAAGACATCAGATTGACACAAGTTGGAGAAAGAAAATCTCAGAAGGAATTGCACTGAGAGTGAATACTGATGTGTGGAACTGCCAAATTTTTCTTTAGTGTTAAGGATAAGGTGCTCAAGAACGTTTGCCTAACGTCGCATATCTTTGTGGACATCCTGCATACATTCTCATGCCAACATTATTTCAAGTGTAACATAACCACTGAATATTTTTAAAAGTTTATGCTGTGTTTAATAATTTGTGTTTGAGTATATCTACACTGAATATTAGAATTTCAAAGTCACATTTTTCTTAGACAAATATGTCCAGTATATAGTGAAACAGAAGAGTAAGTGGTTGAGCTAGAACAGTTTTTACAGGGTCTGTTGAGGTTTCAGGCAATGACATGGTAACAAGGCTGACACGGTGAGACACCTCAGCAGCAAAGTCCCAAGACAGCAAGCATAGCAAGCGAGAATTATAAAAGATGAAAAATGATCATCACTTGAAACTCCTTCCCCAAACTCCTTTTTATAACACATACACACGCACGAGCATACATAATCACACACACACACACACACACACACACACACACACACACACATGAAGTTGAGGCACTAAGTAAACTTTGTCCACTCTTCTGTTATCTATTTTTTGAGTCACGTGAGATACCGGCAATGGAAGCAAAATAAAAAGTTATTCTATAGTAAAAAAAAAAATCGAAGGGAAGAGAATTTATAAAGATTGTGCATAGATAGGTGAAAATACTTTCATTGGATTAAGCACAAAGTTCATGTAAAGTTAAAAATAGGAATTGGTGTTATTAACAGTATCAGATGCCAAAGTTAATTAAAGTCCAAATGTCATAAAATCTGAAAGAGTTTAATTTTACTCTCTTAATGGGTAGAAGACTACCTTAGATGTATGTGTTTGTTATAAGTGTATGAAGGCATAATGGTGAGGTTGATTGCATATTAGAACACGTTTATTCTAACAATTACTTATGAAGTACCTACTAGTAGGACAAGAGGCTAGGTTAAGGGGATATAAATGGACCTCACATTTAAAGTTTTTAACTAGAATAGATTTATCATGGGCAAGTTACATGGTTATAGGGGAAAATGGTATGTAGGTGATCAGAGAAAGATAAAAAACAGAAGAGTTAAGAAGACAAGAGTCCTGCACTTATGAACTCGTAGAAGTTGAGATCAAATATTCAATCCCTACAAAAGATTATGCCAGCCAACACTCCATCATGGGTATGGGAGGGACTCTTGACGCTTCACCTCTTTCTGAAGAGCAACTGATAGCTAATTGTTGCTATGGGAGAGCCATTTTCTTCAGTTGTATAGTCAAATCCCCAACCTGTGCTCATGCAGGTAATTTTAATTAGACTAAGTAGATTACAAAAATAAAAAGACACCATAAAAGAGGAGGGGGACTCATTGGGTAGAAGCAGTTCATTGGGAGTAGGAGATAATGGGGTTAAATATGATAAAACTATACTATAATCATGTGTGAAATTGTGAGCGAATATATAAAAATATTTCTAAAAAGACAAGAATCCACATAGTATCACAGCAAGTTTGACACTATGTGGTTCACATACAGAACAGATAATCAAACAGTAGGGGGTGGGGATACAGAGACACAGAGATGACAGTGAACTAGCTGCAAGGGGGTGCCCAAGGCTGGATTGTAGCAGCTCAGGTGCTGGTGCTGCTCTTTGCACACACTTTGCCACTTGGTTCACTAACAACAAATTAAAACAAAGAATTCTCAGCAGTGTTGGAGAGCAATGTACACAGTTGGTATCTCTTCATAATTCTCTAAACCTTTATCGTTACACTTTTATGTTTAATCAGATTTTAGCTTCTAAGTTCATAACACTCATGACCATTCCAAAGCTTCTATAAACCACCCAGAAGATGAATGAAGAAATCCAAAGCTCTTGACATGATGATAAATCCTATAAAAATACTTTGCTCTACCTGTTTTGCCATTTCCAGATGACTAGATCGCAGGCAGAGTCTATTTCTTACAGTATGTGCTAAGTATAAACAGCAGTGCCTTTGAGGACTGTAACCACTCTCCCCACTTAGTAGGTTCAATAACTTCCCCTTGAAGCATGGCTGTATTTTACTGTATTTGCTGTCTAGTGGGTGATATAAAGTTCTCTATATGATGTTGGACCAGCACCATTATTTTTCTTCTTTGTAGTCCTCAGGAAAAACTGGCAAATAAGCCAGGAATATAAGTTCTGAGATGGTGAAGTGAAAATGAGAACAGCAAGAGTTCTGTTCCTGTTCTCACCTTTGAAGTCTTTCTTTACTTTTGCCAGCATTGCCTATTTGATGTATAAACTGGGTGTGATGCTGCGCACACAGGTCACTGGGCTTAGGAGCAATGAGGACATGCGTGGTGAGTACTCCATCCACCACTGGAAGTGTTGTTGAGCCTTAAGGGAACAGCTATCCTGGACCATGGGCTTTGTTGCCCTTTGCTTTCATTGTATACATAACAAATTCACTTATTATAACCTGTACTTACACATCCAGTCTTGCTGGATTTGGACAGGTCTATGATAAGAACAAAAATATTAGAACCACAAATCCCAGAAACGTGTAGTGAATCTATTTAACAGTGGCTAGTAGGAGACACTAGATGTAGATATTGAGAGACGCTAACTGTCTTAGAAGGCGCTTGCCTTGTCTTCAATCAAAGCAAAAGGCCTTATCATCTGTCGAATAGAGCAGACAAGATCTGAAAGTCTAGCATTTCTTTAAACTGGAACTCACAAGGTTCTTGAGCCTACTAAGTAAAGACTATTGGAATAGCAGGGTACATTCTTCATAATTATATAGAAAAGGTAACTTAATATTCTTCACTTAATTTTTTTCTACTCCTTCTGTGGTACTGCATACAAGGTCTTCATTTCATTGGCTGCAGATAATTATATGGAAATATTTCTAGGACTCTTCCTAATCAACTCTCATTCTGACTGCAGGTGCCATTGTTGACTCCAGACTAGAGTTCCATGTTCATAGTGCCCTGTGCTCAACTACTCCTTCCTGGTCCAAGGGCAGCACAGCAATTCCCACTTTTCACAGGCTTCATCCATCTCAGGTATATGTTAAAAAGTTCTGCATTTTGTCAGAATCTGTGCATATTATTTCTGTATGGAAAGAGCGGGTGCTTATTTTCTGGACTTCAGCCTAGTATTAGCCTGACAGGAATGAAGGATGGCAGATATTGGTCTTGAATAGCATATGCATGTCTTTCTGTAAGACGCCAGCTTCTGTTACAGGCTCTAGCAAGAACAAAGTTCCCTGGGAACTGCCAGAGCCTGCTGCTGTCAGACTTTAGAGTTTCTGGGATTTGTGGTTCTAATATTCTCACGCTTATCATCAAAATGTTGACACTGCAGATCTCATTATCTCATCCAGTCCCATCAGAGCTTTGATTTTACGGCAGAGATCTGTTGAATTTAAGCGTTACACCTCCTTTCATGTCTCTCAGGTACTGGATCTGATATTGCGAACATTCTGTGAAAAATTGGAGTTTTCTTAAAGCTTACCACAGACCCCCTCATATGACTCACTCAGGAACCTGACAGACTTATTTGACAGGTATGGATTTTTTTTCTTCCACAAAGAGAAGGAAAGAATTCTTTATTCTATTCACAAGGAGTTTATGTAGCCACATTGTTAAAACTGAAACGTGGACAAAAAAGTTCCTGATCATAAGAAAGCAAGAAAAAATAATAAAATCAAGACTTTAAAAATAAATATCTGGAAACAATCACTTGTACATTTATTTATTTATTTTTACCTAGGACAACAAATTATACAAAGTTTTCTGCTTAAGTAAAAAAAAAAAAAATTAAAGGCTGAGATGGCTGAGCTGGTGAACGCGCCTGCCGCCAGCACTGCTGACCTGAGTTCAGTCTCTGGATTCCATATGATAGAAAGACAGACTTGACTGACAGTTTTTCTCTGACCTCCATATACTTGCCGTGACTACATTAACACTGCACACACACACACACAAACACACACATACACACACACACATTAACACTGCACACACACACACACACA
>PVIU01011272.1:0-66318 GCA_004026605.1 Ondatra zibethicus
GATGAAGCCTACTTAATCATGATGGATGAATTTTTTGATGTGTTCTTGGATTCATTTTGCCAGTGATTATTGAGAATTTTTACATCCATGTTCATGAGTGAGATTGGTTTGTAATATTCTTTTGTGGTTGAGTCTATGTGCAGTTTTGTTATCAGGGTAACTGTAGCCTCATAAAAAGAGTTTGTCAATGACCCTTATGTTTCTATTATGTGGGACACTTTGAGGAGTATAGAAATTAGATTTTCTTGAAATTTCTCGTAGAATTCTGAACTATAACTATCTGACCCTGGGCTTTTATTGGTTGGGAGGGTTTTGATAACAGCTTCTATTTCCTTGCAGCTTGTAGGTCTATTTAAATTGCTCAACTGGTCTTGATTTAATTTTGGTATATGGTATCTATCTAAGAAATTGTCCATTTTGTGTAGTACAGGTTTTTGTAGTAAAACCTAATGATTCTCTGAATTTCCTCAGTGTCTGTTGTTATGTCCCCCTTTTCATTTCTGATTTTGTTAACTTGGATGTTCTCTCTCCACCTTTTGACTAGTTTGGATAAGGGTTTGTCGATCTTGTTGATTTTCTCAAAGAACCAGCTCTTTGTTTCATTGATTCTTTGTATTGTTTTCTGTGTTTCTATTTTGTTGATTTCAGCCCACAATTTGATTATTTCCTATCTTCTACTCCTCCTGGGTGAGTCTTTTTCTTTCTTTTTTTCTTTTTTTTTCTTTCTTTCTTTTTTTTTTAGAGCTTTCAGGTGTGCTAATGTGAGCTTTTTCTGTTTTCTTTATGTGGGTACTTAGTGCTATGAACTTTCCTCTTAGCACTGCTTTCATAGTGTCCCATAGGTTTGGATATGTTGTGGTTCATTTTTGTTGAATTTAAGGAAGACCTTAATTTCTTTCTTGACCCAGGGGTGGTTCAGTAGTTGACTGCTCAGTTTCCATGAGTTTGTATGTATTCTGGGAGTAGTATTGTTGTTAAATTCTAACTTTACTCCATGGTGACCAGATAAAATAGAGGGGATTACTCCAATTTTTTGTATCCATGGAGGTTTGCTTTGTTACCGAGTATGTGATCAATTTTAGAGAAGGTTCCATGAGGTGTGAGAAGAAGGTATATTTTTTTTTTGTTTGGGTGGAATGTTCTATAGATGTCTGTTAAGTCCATTTGATTCATGACATCTGTTAGTTCTCTTATTTCTCTGTTAAGTTTCTGTCTGGTTGACCTGTCCATTGGTGAGAGAGGAGTGTTGAAATCTCCTACTATTAGTGTGTGGGGTTTGATGTGCGATTTAAGTTTTAGTAATGTTTCTTTTACATATGTGGGTGCTCCTGCATTAGGGATATAGATATTCAGGATTAAGAATTATCATGATGAATTGTTCCTGTTATGAGTATAAAGTGTCCTTCTCTATCTCTTCTGATTGATTTTAGTTTGAAATCAATTTTGTTAGATATTAGGATAGCAACACTCACTTGTTTCTTATGTCCATTTGATTGGAAAACCTTTTCCCAACCCTTTACACTGAGGTAGTGTCTGTCTTTGAAGTTGAGGTGTGTTTCTTGAAAACAGCAGAAGGCTATATCCTGTTTTCACATCCATTCTCTTAGCCTGCGTCTTTTTATATGTGAATTTAATCTATTGATATTAAGCAATATTTATGACCAGTGTTTGTTAACTCCAGTTATTTTTCTGTATTATTGTTTGTGTATTTTCGTTCTTTGGGTTATGCTGGTGGGGGGTTATCAGATGTTTGAGTTATTGTGGGTGTAGTTAGCTTCCTTGGGTTGAGATTTTCCTTCTAGTACTTTCTGTAAGGTTGGGTTTGTAGATACGTATTGTTTAAATCTGTTTTTTTCATGGAATATCTTGTTTTCCCATTGATGGTGAATGAAAGCTTTGCTGGGTGGGTAGTCTGGGCTTGCATCCATGATATCTTAGTGTCTGCAGTACATCTATCCAGGACCTTCTGGCTTTCATGGTTTCCATTGAGAAGTCATGTGTAATTCTTTTAGGTTTACCTTTATATGTTACTTGATCTTTTTCCTTTGCAGCTTTTAGTATTCTTTCTTTGTTCTGTATGTTTTGTGTTTTGATTATTATATGGTGAGGGGATTTTTTTTGATCCAGTCTTTTTGGTGTTGTGTAAACTTCTTATACCATCATAGGCATATCCTTCTTTAGGTTGGGAAAGTTTTCTTCTATAATTTTGTTGAATATTTTTTCTGAGCCTTTGAGCTAGATTTCTTCTTCTACCCTTATTATTTTTAGGTTTGGTATTTTCATGGTGTCCCAGATTTCCTGAATGTTTTGTGTTAAGAATTTGTTGGATCCAATGTTTTCTTTAACCAATGAGTCTATTTCCTCTATAGTCTCTTCAGTGCCTGAGATTCTTCTATCTCTTGTATTCTGTTGTTTATACTTGTCTCTGTAGTTCCTATTTGTTTACCCAGATTTTCCATATCCAGAATTCCCTCCGTTTGTGTTTTCTTTATTACCTCTATTTCAGTCTTCAAGTCTTGAACTGTTTCCTTCACCTGTTTCATTGCTTTTTTTTTTTTGATTTTCTTGGGTTTCTTTGAGGAATTTATTAATTTATTCCAACTTTTTGTTTGTCTTCCCTTCCATTTCTTTAAGGGAGTTTTTTTTACTTCCTTTTTAAAGATCTCCATCATTTTCATAAAGTTACATTTAAAATCTTTTTCTTCTACTTCTTCTGGGTTAGGTTGATCAAGTCTTTCTTTTGTGTGTCTGCTGGGTTCTGTTGTTACCACGTTGCTTCTTAGGATGTTGGAGGAATTCTTGCATTGGCCCCTAACCATCTCTTCCTTCAGAAGAGGCCAGCAGTGTCTTGGTGTCTTGGTTCAGTCCTTGCTGTGGCTGTCTCTTAGGTCCCCTCAGTATTGGAACAATCTGCATTCCAGGGTTCCATTGGGCTCAGGCAAAAAGGCAGGTGTGGTGGGGTGGGTTGGAGGGATAGCCAGGCTGCAGGAATACTCCCTGCTGGCTGCCTAGAAAAGATGAGGGAGTTGGGGAGGGGACCCTGGGTTTTGTCACCACTGGGGAGGTCCCAGAGAGTGGGGCATCTGGCTCTCCGGCCTTGTGGCCACTAACTCACCTCTTACATCCCATCAGTATTGGAGCAAGTTGTGCTCCAACATTGAACACTTTAAAAACATATCATAGCCATTTATTTCTTCTTATGGTAATGTTCTTGTTAAGACCCATAGCCCATTATTATTTAGGCCAACTGATTTCTTAACTCATTGAATTTATTTGGTTTCACATACAAAAAGGGCTCCTCAACCTACACATTTATTAAAAAAAACCATATGAAATCTAAAGATTAAAATAATCATTAAGAAATTTGTTTTTAAAATTTAAATATTTCTCTTCCAGTAAATGTCAAATCTTTATAAAAATCTATTATTAAAAGGATATGCTAGAAAGATGTGTATAGAAAGATTTGAAGATTACTTATAAAAATGCCCATATTTTTGATGTATTTTTAAGGATATAGCATCAACAATTAGAGAAATAATTTTCAAAACTGACAGAAAGTTAAAGTTATTTGATGTAGTGAAATGTTAATATTGACATATTTCCTGAATTATTCTTGATGTGTTTTACATAAGTGTCTCCATTTATACACTTCTGTGTATACGTGTGGAAGTGTAGAAGTGAGAGAATATCAAGTGTCTTTTTGAGTGTCTTCTCTGCTGTGTTTTCTAAAACATGGTTTCTCACTTAATCTGGAATTTTCATGAGCATATTGTGCAGTATAACATTCTGTCTGGTCCTTCTTGTCAATGATTTCTAGTGATCCTCCTTTCACTCGAATTACTGGTATACAGCCACATCTGCCACATTTGTGCAGATAATGAAGATTGAAATTATATCCTCATTCTTATCTAAGGTATCACATTACCTCCTGAGACATTCCCTCAGCCCCCAGAATTATTCTTCTTACATATTATGCTGTCATCATTATTCTATTCAGATCACTTATTACTTTGCAATATGTCTACTTTGTCTTCTGGAGTAGATTTCCCCCTTTGTAAATTTATTGCATCTCTTCTGTGCATATGTGCTGGGGTGTATGCATATTTGGCAAAACTAGAACATTGGATATCTTCTTTAATAATATTACATGACATTCCTTTAAGATAGGGTCTTTCACTTAACCTGGAGCTTGCTGCTGTTTGGGGTGAGGCTGATGACCCATAGTCTCCAGTGATCTTCTTGACTCTCCTCGACCTGGTTCTGGATTTACAGCTGTAATCAGGCACACTCAACTTTTTTTTTTTTTTTTTTTTACTTCAGTGTCCGGGATCCAAATTTAGGTCCTCACACTTGTACAGCCAGCACCATGACCCACTGATCCACCTACCTATCCCAAGAATTTTAATATATGTTTTTCAATGATGTTGAGAATTTGGCAGCATATACTACCAACACAAATTGTTCCCAGAGGATTTGATAGAGCTTTAGGGATGATTAGTGTTTTCTGGAAAACAGATAAATCTGTACAAGTGCAGATACATTTGTGATTACCTTCCTGATTACTAAGTCATGATCCAGAATAAAATTCTAAGATACAATTTTAAATTATTTTGGTTTATATCAGCTCTCTAAGTGTGTACCATCTTTAAAACCTTTTAAGCATAAATAATGGACAAAACTAGGCAAGGGTAAAACAAAATTTATAAGATGTCTATAAATGACATGACTTTAAATAATTCTTTACTTATATTCCTACCTCATCTTGGGCAAACATTTCTAATTCTTGGTAGAGCATTGTCTTTCCTGTAAATGTCATGTAATGCATAAAAGGTTTTTGGACTTGACTGGATTAAAGATGAAATATGCTACATATAATTCACAAAGTGCTGGCTGTTTCATATCTACATGCCTAAATCATTTTATTATCTGCTTAATAGCAGAACAAATTAGTCATCCTCTCTGATTCTGGTGCACATTATGCTGAGACATGCCTACCCTAATATGCTTTCTGATAAAGTAAATGCTCACTCTGTCAGAGCACAAATCTTATTTGGACTCCAGGAAAGTCAAGGGAGAGAGAGCTGAGTCTGCAGTAGGATTGCTTACTCGAGGAGAACTGAAGATTTATTATCAGACTTCATTAAATATATGAGAGACCCCAGCACTCAAGGTTAGAAAATTAGGATGCAAACACCAAGCTTCTGCATGAAATGAAACAGGTAGCCAAAACAAGAATGATAGCTCTTTGCACTTTACACAAGTAAGGAGGTGGGGCCTTTATCAAAGTAAATACTTCAGCTAGTTGAATGAGGCTATGCTTCTTAGTTATTTACTTCAATCAGTAATGCAGGACTATAAAGTATTACTAATTAAGCTTCAGAGAGATGTATAGCTACTGATAATGTAAAATGGTGTCTGAATTTCTAATACACATTACTTTATTTAATAAACAATATACTTAAAAATTTTGAGTCTTGTTTACAAAAGTGAAATTTCACATCCCTGATGTTTCTGTACAAACTTGTTATCTGCATGATGGAAAAGATTTTTAACTTGCGTTTGAAAGGTACATAGAATATTTCAATGTGTCACTAATAAAAAATGGAAATTGTCTTGCTATTTTAGAAATAGAGTGTTAGTTAAGTCTGATATTGGTTTGTCTATTCCATAATATTATTTGGAAGTTGAAGTAAAATTTTCATCATATTTTATAAAACAAACATACATGTTATCATTTTATTTACCTATACTAACTGGAAAACAAATATTTCCGATCATGTCATTTTCTCTTGGTCCTTTCAGTAGCAGACTGTGTCCATCTATTCTTTTCATCTATTCCTCACCTTAACCTTTTCCTTTTTGTAATTCTTAATTTCTAACATTCTTAACATAAAAATTTCTGGACACACACACACCATTCGTTGCCTCTTTTGTATTTAGATATTATTGAGTAATAAAAAAGGATCGCTAATATTTGGAACATATAAGCATGTGTATGTTAATGAAACAGTCAACCCAAATGCTTTAGAATGGAGCCATGCCAATGTGCATTGCACACCTCAGCAGCTTAAGCCAGAACTGCTTTATTCTAACTACTTCACTCCTGATCACAATATGACCTTCATAAATTGTATTTTAAGGATAAAACCATTAGGATCTCTAAAATGGAGAAGCCAGGGTTCTTATCACACAAAGTCAATCTTTGCCTTAATGATCCCTGTGAATGTAGACTGTCTTCATTGAGCTGTGTCTGTTCAGTTAGACACTAATCATTGAAAAATCAGAGTATTAAGATTTGTCTTGAAGTTAGATTTTGAAACATGGGAAATCTTGAGTAGTATGCCAAAGGAACAGGTTACCTCAAAAGAAAATAAGTGCATGTCCCAAGCCTCCCCCTATTCTTGTAATAAACCTTTATTGTTTTATCCACTTAAATGGGTTACTATCAACTCTTCCTGGGGTTCTCTCTATTGGATGGCTTTATAAAAATGAAACTTTATTTCCATCACAGAAGTATTCCATTTTTCCACAGGAACTCTCTCATTCTAGTTTTAAAAAGCTGCTGAGTTTAACAGTAGGTGACCTTAATACTCTGTGGCCATTTGTTTCAATGCCAGATTGAAGACCAGTCCTTAATCCAGTGCTGTCTCTTTCTTGGTCCATATTCATGTGGGTTCCATCAAATACAGATTCCCACAGAATTGTGCTTGGGAATGTAACTGTCCTGAGGAAATAAAACTTATAAGACATTTAAGATGTATAAATAAATTATGTTTCACAAAATTAAAATATATTATTAATAAGATTGCAAGAGACGTGAGATGTAATATTATTGCTCCTATAATGATTTTTATTATAGAACTTCCAAATCCCTGATCCTCCTTCTCCTTTTCTCACTGTTCCACCTAAACAAAGTCTTAATCCCTAAATAAATGACATGGAATTAATAACTCAGGGGAATAGATCAGAAAAAAAAGGTTTGTTGACTATAACCAAGAAACAATTGGCTCATGGGAGGATTTTCTTTCTTGTTATATTATCCTTAGGTGGTCTATTTAAATCCATAAAGGATGTATGGAAACATTTGTCCATTAATCTCTAGAGTTTCAAAGGTATTCAAAGTCTCTTAATGATTTCTAATAGTGAACCCATTTCCTATAAGCATACACCAGGCCCTTTGGGAATTAGACTGTTCAACAATAAAAATGGAAATAATATTCTATAGGTTTATTTTACTATAAAATGTCATTGTTCCGCAACAGCCAGCAATTATTATATAATCATTACTGGTATTATAACTCAGAGTTGCATCCATAAGTCACTGCATTATTGGAAGTATCATAGATGTATTTATACAATTTTCACCCCTCTCTCTGGTCATTCAACTGGTGTCATATCCCCCACTCTCTCAAATTCATGACTGCTTCTTCTATATTATTTTTACACTGATGTAATCTACTGATCCCATTTAATATCGCTCTTGTCCACATGTGTTTATTTGGAATAAATAACCTATCAGGGAACTCTTCTGTGGGTATGATTGATTAAGTTTTTCTCAGTAGCTATTGAGTAAGTACAACTTTTCATCTATGGAGGGGTCTTGTGAAATTTCCACTATTCATCTTGTTATATCAACTGGTGCTGACATTATTCACATTTTGCTTTGACAATCATATTGTTAAGATTTCATGGGTAGAACTTCCGTATTATGTCTAGAAGGTACTGCTTGGATGCAGGCATCATGGTACTAGGTTTGTATTTTGAGTATATAAACTGAAGTAATCATAGAAGCTGAGAAATTAGAAATTAGAAAGAAACTGTGTGAACTTGTGTGTGTGTGTTAGCACACAGTTTATATTAATGAGAACAAGGAGGAAAAATGGAGGAATTGTAGCTGTGAAGAAAGGAGGGAGGCTACTACAGGGAAAGAAGAAGGAAGGGCAATGATACTAAGGGTATTTGAAAAGGTCATAGGAAAACATTATTTTGTAACCTTGAATACATACATATATTCAATATATGTAATAGTTGAACATCACACGGGGTGGCAATAAGAATCACCCGCAAGAATAATAGGCTCTATAACAACAATTATATTGCTGAGCATGGGCAACTTCTGAGCTGTATCAGCCACAAGTCTAACAGATTTTCCAACAAATATGGGCTATTGCTATTTCCATTAGATACCTGATACCTCTTAGAACTTGAAGATATTTTGTAAAAAAAAAAAAATCTTACTGCTGAAGATACCAAACATATCAGATTAAGGACTTGGAAGAAATGAATGGGAACTGACCTAGAAGTCGGCTAAAAAAAAAATGGCTGGCTCTAAAAGATTTCACCTGTGTTATAAGATATACCCAAGGATGCAATTATCTTGCAGGTAACCAACAGGCATCAAACAGTACCTAAGGTCCATTAAATAGTAGAAAATCCATACCTGGTACTTCAAATCTAGCCAAGTACCTGTGGTTAGTAATCCTGGAGTAGAGGGATCCTAGAGGAGAGACACTTTCCTAAACCATAAAATTTCCAACGGTGTTCTAACTACTTATTCTTACATACACATGTGAGTGCAGCCGTCACTCCTCATCAAATAAGCTTCTTTTCCAGTAGATGAAGGGATACTACAGAGAACTATAACTGAACAAGATGCAGAGAAAAACTGTCAATGGTGTTCCCAGGTCCAATTAGTACATGCACAGTAAATCTTACAACTAAGACTAAGGAAACATCATAGAAGAGGGGCTGAAAGATTGAGGCTGCATTCTGTTTACCAGCCATCCTAGAGAGCAATGATGTTTGTTGTGCTCAAAATAAACAAAGACATTGTTATACATAGTTTACCTTAATGCCATTTTAGAAGCTATGGAAAAAGACGTAAATAAACCCCATCAGAATAGATTATGCTGTGCTTCAGAAAGGAAAAATATCTTCGACTTGAGCCAGCAGTCTCTCCATTTACATGTGAAGAATCAAAGTGGACTTGCAAGTTTATGTTGCGTATGTAAGACTGGTGCACAGCATCATGCAGATCATAGCACTGCTTCTCTGGGTGGGGTATAAAATTATAATGCCATAATCTATCGGGGCAGTAAATGTGCTTTGATAATCACCCAGAAAACACCTATATTTTATAAATGAAATTAGTTCATGGTCCCTCAGCTGACTAGTAGGAAACATGAGAATTCACGTAGTCTTGTAGTGAATCTAGACACTAAAGTTTCATATGTATAAGTCGCACAAAGTTTCAATAAGCACCAGCTGTATGTATGAGATATTTTATTCTCTTTTGCAAGAAATAAGATGGATCTTCTGATAGCTTAATTCTGGAGGGACAATAATCCACCCAATTATTTTTAGGGCCTGTCAACAGAAAAATATTTCGATCAGCTATTAAAAGCTTAATTATTACTCTAAAGCACTTGAAGGCTAAGGACATTCTGATAACATGGCACTTCAATCAACCAACGTATTTACATTTTATGGATAGATAAAAAATAAAATAAATTCGTAATCTTTTAAAAATTTAATGTGAGTGTGTTAGTGTTTCCATTGTTATTTCTATGTCCATAGATTGGGTATTGATACATAAAGAGTATACCAATTCTTGCATGCTAATGTTTTATCCTTATTTTTTGCCCTATTGTCTTAATGGTGGGTTAGTAAGGGTTTCTGTGGCTGTCATGAAACACCATGACCAAAAACAAGCTGGGGAGGAAATGGTTTATTTGACTTATACTTCCACATCGTAGTCCATCATTGAAGGAAGTCAAAACAGGGACTCAAACTGGGCAGGAACCTGAAGAGATCACTAATTAATTAATAAAATGGCTTACAGTTGGATCTTATCAAGAAATTTTCTAAACTGAGGCTCTGTCCTTTCAGATAATTCTGGCTTGTGTCAAGTTGTTATAAGGCAAGCTAGCATAGTGAGTAAATGCTGTAAATATTTGAAACAGTAGGAGTGATAAAAAAAAACACTTAATACTGATCTTTATATTTTTTCACTAGCCTAACATATTTGATACTTATTTTAAATATTTTATCTTAAGCATCAAACTACACTGCTCTACCCCAAGGAGGCTTGTGCTACTTAGTCTCCTTTCTCTTTTTATGACTCTCACACTCCCAAACATTCGAAGCCATTCTCTGCCTGATGAAAAAATGAGGAAGCAACTCTTTAGAGCCTACTTAGCAAGACTTGGTGAAAAAAACATTAGCATCACCCACATTTTCTAAGGACACTTGTGTCTGTTTCAAATAAGCTTGGTTAATGTGAAATAATAATACAGCACCACATGATTTCAAGGTTTGATAGCTAACAGTACCTTTCTGCTGACCTATTTGCTGGTAATTGTCATGCTATGATTTTAAAACAACCAAGATGATTTCAAATGGTGTAAGCAAGTATAACATACCTTTTTATATTACTAACAAAGAGGCTTTTATAGGCAATGGATATTCAAAGAAAGCTTTCTGAAGAAGTCATTCTTCCTAGATATCACTCTGGACAATTTCAGTGTACATGGATTTGTTTAGTATTTTACTGTAGACTAGAGTCTTGAAAATTGACATCAAGTGCTTTAAAAATGCAATAGAAAAAATAGGGTAAAATCAATAATAGTGTGAGAAATGACTTGAACAGCTTGTATTTTCTCAGTGGTCATCAAAAAGTAATTTTATATCCAATAATTTGTATCGATTGTTTGTGAACCTATAATGCATTATGCCATAAGCCTGCCTGTGCAGTTATAAATATACGTACCATTTGGTTGATGTTAGTTATTTTCTTCTTTCTTGAGTTTTCTCTGGAAGTAACCTTACTTTTTTTTTTACTATTTATAAATAGAGGTAAGATTAGAAACTATGAGTATTAATTAGAAATATCACCTTTAGTCAGGCATTTTGCACACTTCTGGTTGAGTCATAAAAGCAAGAGCAAAACGTGAACTATGATATTACATAAAAAAAAGCTTTTAGGATCATTCACACTGTGATCACCAACAGTCATTTCCCTAAGGTTGTGTGTGCAGTGGAAAACAGTTATATATCCATCACTTAACCAGGGAGGGACATCCAGAGAAGTGCAACCTTAGGTGACTCTGCATTGTTTGAAGACCACTGAGTATACTTTTTTAGTTTTTAAGTTTATCAAGCACAAAAGGTTTGTTTATACCAGCATTACTCCTAAATATATATAATGACTTGTACTCTTATGATAGAAGACTAGACAATAAGTGATAGGTATCATTCTATTTTTTTTGTAGTAACCTTAGGAAATCACCATCACAGGCCACCATTGTAATGCATATGTGGTCATAACAAAGAGGCTGAGAATACAGTATTTATTCAGTCTATGAGGCAGAATGTCTCTGTGTTCCCAATCTAGCACTGGAGTGCTGGGTGATTCCTGGAGAGCTTCTTATCTTCAGTCTTCCCTGGAACTTCTAAGAATTCAGTTGTAATAGCAGTTAAGGTATGTTTTACTTTTAGGAAAGATGTGCTTGTCAGTGAAAATAAGGACAGCCAGGCAAAAAGCAAAATTTCTGTATCCCTTTATGTGGGTTGCCTTCAAATGCTATGGCCCAGATTTAGGGTGGGTTTTTCAGTTTCAAATACTCTAATTAAGAAGATTCCTCACAGTAGTGCTCAGCAACTTTGTTTTCCTTAATCCCAATTATAGTTGTCTCAGTCACCTTTGTATTGCTATTATAAAACACAACTACCCAGGTAACTAATATGAATGAATTTAATATGGTCTTATGCTTTCAAAATATTAGACTCCATGGTGTCAGAGCAAAAGCATGGTGGCAAGAAGAACTGTGAGCTCCCATCTTGATCCACAGCAAGTAGGGGACAGAGACAAAGACCTCAGATTGTACAAGTGTGTGAAAACCTCAAAGCCATTCTCAGTCACAGCCTCCTCTAACACACTCACACTGCCCAATCCTTCCCTAACAGTTCCATTACATGGGGACAAAGAGTTCAAACATATAAGCTTTAGGGGCCATTGTCATTTCCACCACCACAGCAGTCAGAGTGACAACCAAGATTAGGCACCACAAGACCAACTAATAACTATTTTTCATGAAGCTTCTAACTGTGTTGTTATGAGGCCCATAGTGAAGAAATAGTAAATTTTCAAGCTTTGTATGGCTTATGAAGTCTCAATAATATGCCTGTTTCATAATAGGACTCCTTTATAATTTTATCTTTTGCTCTTTTAGCCATCACAGTTTCCGGGATGGGCATGCAATGAAAACTATTGGCTCATGTACTTATTGAGCTGTACAGAAATACAGACCTTATACCATGCTGATAATCTTCAAGTTGATTTATATTTGGTGGTCATTTTCTTTCTAGCACAGCTGTTAACTGATTTCTACAGTGGATAATTACAACAGTTTGGATGGAGAAACCACAAAGTTCCAAATTACTGTGAAAGATCTTTATTCTAATAAAAGGATGGCGTTTTATCAAGTGCAGAAGAAGCCAACTATCCACTCAAAATTCATTTGTCTTTGGCTGTGCAAGCATAGATCTTTCTTTTGACTCTGTACATTCCTGAATCCTGGTGTCAATGACAGTGAGATCTTCCTGGTGAACTCATAAAGGTAGCTAGTTCTGTCTCAGTGTCTCAGCTCAAAGAAGAGAGTAATAACAATGCATATCGGAAGTTGAAATAAAATTAGCAGAAGGACAGAAGATACTGGTGTGGGCTTAATGCAGTAGGATTCTGACACATAGCTCAAGCACTTGTCATTGGTGTGACTTTGAGAAAATTCTTAAATCCTCTGAAACTCAGTTTCTTATCTAAAATCAATATGTCTATATGAAGGTTGATAGGCTTTAATGGAAATATTTTTTCACTTATTCAAGAAACATGTAATTAGAATTATATGTGTCCCAGTCACATACTAATACAAAATAGAACTTCCCTACCTCAAGGAAGGGGAAAGCAAGCAACATATTCATTAACAAATAGATAAATAGTATAATTACAGATTGAAGTTGAATGTGCTTAGGGCAAAAGATACATGATAATATGCTGTTATTTTTTAACTATAGGTGTGTGTGTGTGTGTGTGTGTGTGTGTGTGTGTGTGTGTGTGTGCATTTAACTGGTTTGATCAGAGGAGCCTTTCCTGAGGACATGGAATTTTATATTAAATGTGATTCGTGACCAACCACTGAGGAGAAAAAATCATTACAGACAGAATTAACAGTAAATGCAAAGCACATAGAATGCAAATAGGCTGAATGTAAATGGAAATATCATTATTGGAGCATGGCGAGAGATGTAGAATGTGGGCTCAGAAAAGGATTGTTTCCAGCACACAGCAGCATCAGCTGTTGGAATGCTAAGCTATGTGTTGAAGTTCTAAAACTATTTTCATTAAAATCTGTTGGAGAATTGATCTAAGGTTGACAGGGCATTATTATATTTAGTAGTGAGTAGTTTAATGAGTATATTGCTAGACTAGCAGGCAGAATATTGAATTTTAATTTACTAGCTTACTACAGACTTCCTATATAAACTTGTGAACATTATATAATCTCACCCTCAATATCAATGGTTCTCTACTTTTACTCCCTGATTATTTCACAGGCTTTCAAAGGGGTCATAAAAACAAGATTTCTACAGCTGCATATAAGGAATATTTATATAAAGCATGTGCATGTATGTGTGTGCATATATGTGTGTGTAAGATCCGGTAACATTGACCTATAAAATATGAATATAAATATGAATGCTTAACAAATTGTAATTAATTTCAAATGTTCTAAATATTTAAATATCTTTTTATTTATAATTGTATATTATGTTTTCCAAATATAATAATTCCTAGCATGTGGAATGAATAACATGAATGTGTAAATTATATCCCCACACACTCACACGCACATACGCGCAAACACACACACATCTAATGAAAATATTGAGAGGTATTGGACAATTACTAAGATGTTTTGAGACACATACAAATGCTAATAGCTCTGCAGGTCCTGTGTTGTGCATTGAGTTTTTTTTGCTGTCAAACTGATCTCTGGTGTTCCTGTCTTTCAGGGTGGAATCGTTTGGAAAAGGGGCCTTTAAAGAATCAATTATGGTTAGATGAGACCCAGTGTTGCTTCATCTAATAATAACATCTCTCAATACTAAGAAGACACAATTGCAGACATACACTATCTAAACAATCTTCAAAAAATATCATGAAACCTCAACCAATCTTAGGCAACATATTCTGTTTGTTTCTTTATTGATGAATTTAACTTGTGGTCATATATGTAAATTAGGAGGGCATAACAATTATGGGCTTTATACTGACAAAGCTTTAAAGCTTTGAGGATGAAATCTTTATCTATTTTTTCCACTTTTAATTATATACATTATTTTTTTAGCAGTTTTAGTGACTCCAAGGAGTCAAAGATTTCAAGACATTCTTCCTATCTTCCTAAGGATGGTTTTTCTAAAAGTACATTAGTATACTGATTCATTTTTTTGATTTCTTAATAGTTCCATGAACAGAGGCTATTTTACAGTCAGTTGTTCATTAGAGACCTCTTATTTAACTCTGAAGTATTACTGATTAAATGCCAGATCTATTAACTAGAATGATTTTCAAAAATCTTCAATGAATGTTAACTGTCTTTAAAATTAAACTTTCTAGAATTCAACGAATTGACTCTTAAACACCCTTTTATTCTCTCTCAATAGGCTCTGCCATGGTGAATTTTCCTTGGCTGTACATGAAGTCCTGTTTTTACGAAAGGTTGCTCACACAGCTATAGCGACGGAACTAACATTCATTCTCTCTAGTTTTGATGACTCAAGGAAATGCATGTGCACTCTCACACCATCATTATGATTGGTTGCACATTTTTTTTTTTTTTTTTTTTTTTTTGCTGAATACCTCGCCTCTAAGATAAAGATGAATACACTCCCAGGAGAAAAGAAACTCCCTTTGTATGGGACTAGGATTTTGTTCACTGGTAGAATGCTTGTCTAAGGTAAGAGAGACCCTGTGTCCTTTCCCTAGAGTTCAAAAACAAAAGTAAAAGCAAAATAGCTTTGTACTACTTACCTAAATAAATAAGAAAAAAAAAACTATTTGGCTCATAGCTTCTAACTTATCCCCGCCACATTGAAAATAGATTTTGGGGAGTTTGTGGGACTTCTAACAATGGGAGTAGGGGTGTCTCTGAGAATTTTGTCTGCTGTTTAGATCCCTTTCCTCCTACTGTTGCCTTCATTCAGCTTTGGTATGAAGATTTGTGCCTAGTCCTTTTGCATCTTGTTATGTGATCAGCTTATATCACTAGGAGGCCTTCTCTAGGGAAATGGAGAGGAACAGTGGTTCTTGGGGAGAAGGAAGGTGGGGAAATGAAAGGAGTGGAAGGAGGGGAGGCTGTAGGATATATTGTATGAGAGAATAAATAAGAGAAAAAATGAAAGTAAATTCTTTCCTAATTCAGCATATCCTGATGACATCCCTCCCATTCTTCCCAGCTCCTCCCTACCTTTGCTTCCATCCAGATACACTGTCTTTCATGGATTCCCAAGGGAAGGGGAAGTAGACAAGCTCTCCTTAGTAAATCGGCAGCATAGGGAGAAGGGGGAGCGTGGTAGGGCAGTGAGGAGGGATGAAGGGGAGAAGGGAAGAGAACATGAGGGATCAGGAAGATGGAGTTGGGTAAAGGAGAAAGAGGGAGAGCAAAGAAAGAGATATACCTTGAAAGAGGGAGCCATTGTGGGGTTAGTTAGAGGATCCAGGCACTAGAGAAACTCTCAGGAAACTACAAGGATGACCCCAACTAAGAATCTAGCAATAGTTGCGAGGGTACCTAAACTGCCCTGCCCCTGTAATCAGATTGATGACTACCTTAATTGTTGTCATAGAACCTTTATCCAGTAACTGATGAGAGATGATGCAGAGATCCACAGCTAAGCTCTGGGCTGAACTCCTGGAGTCTAGTCGTAGAGAGAGGAGCAATATTATTAGCAAGGGAGCCAAGATCATGATGGGAATTCCCTCAGAAACAGCTGACCTTAGCTAGTGGGAGTTTACTGACCCCAGACTGACAGTTGGGGAACTAGCATAAGACCGAACTAAGTGACATTTGTATGGCTTGGGCAGTTTATGTGTGGAGGGTCACTGGCTTTGGAACCAGTATTTATCCCTAGTGCATAAACTGGTTACTGGATCCCATTCTCTTTGGAGGGATACCTTACTTAGCCTAGATATAGCGGGGGAGGTCCTTTGTTGACTCCCCATGGGTGGCCTCATACTCTCTGAGGAGTGGATGGGGTGTAGGGTGGGGAGAAAGTGGGAGGAGTGGGAGGACAGGCAGGAGAGGGAACTGGGATAGGTATATAAAAGAAGATTGTTTGAAAAAAGAAGAAAAAAAAGGGCTTCTAAGAGATAGTCACAAAATATAAGAAAATAAAATATAATAAGATTAAACAAAAGTCATCACATTGAAATTTGAAAAGGTACATCAACAAAAGGAGACAAAGAAAATGCAGAAGAATCAGAGACACATTAGTTCACACACTAGTGAGTCTCGCAAAAACACTAAGCTATAATATGTACAAAGAGGACCTGGTGCAGACCTAGGCAGGCCCTGTGCTTGCCGCTTCAGTCTCTGTGAGTTCATGTGAGTGTTGCTCAGTTGACTCACTTTTCTTTCTTAAAGTCTTTCTGTCTCTCTCTCTCCTCTTCTGTGAAATTTCCTGAGGCCTGAGTGGAAGAATTTTATTTTATTTTATTAGTTCAGTAGAATTTGGTTTTATTCTAGGTCCCTGGGCTAACTAGCCTCAGGTTCTTGGTCACTAAAGCAGTTTTGGGTGTGGGTATCATTTCCTGGAGTGGGCCTTAAGTCATATCAGATGTTTGTTGGTTTTATCCATAAGATTTGTGCTACCATAGCCATGACATATTTTTCTAGACAGGACAGCATTATAGATTAAAGGTTTTGCAGCTGGCTTGGTATTTACATTCTCCACAGAATACCTTCTTATATACAGAACATAGAGATGGTGGTTATATGTAGGCACCAACTTGATTTTCGCCAAGTTCAATGAGTTGGTTGAGTGTTGTCTTCAGCAATGTGAACTTGCTATAAGTTTGTGGAAATCAGCCTGCTGTTTTGGCAACATCTTGAATTGTTTGGAGATTTCCATGGGACCCCTTTGGCCCAAAACTCAGTTAAATGTCAACCATCCAGTATTGGAAGCTTTGTTTGCTGACAAGAGATGCAAGTTGAAATTCTGTATTCCCCCATATTTGGAAATTTCACTAGAATATTTGATATATTTTATGAGCTTTCCATTGCAATAGATTTTCATTTAACCCTGAAATACCTTTCAAGTCTAGCTGTCTCCTCTTGCATTCCATCCATAACTTTTTGAACATTGTTGGATAACCAGAAGCCTTTTTTATTGTATTTTATTTGTTCTCTTGTTCTCTCTCTCTCTCTCTCTCTGTGTGTGTGTGTGTGTGTGTGTGTGTGTGTCACATTCATGTGTGTGCCCCAAAAGACCAGAAGAAGGGCATCAGTTTCCCTGACACTGGGCTCAGTGTGTCCTAGAACTCCAACTCTGGTCATCTGGAAGAGCAGCAATTACTTTTAGCCACCGAATCAACTTTCCAATCCAGAAATCTTTGTTAGCTCAAGAGTTCAGCTTTCACTAAATTCATAATTTAGATACAGACGTTGATTTCTTTTCAACCATGCCACTTAAGGGCTTCAATATTTTAATCTGTAATAGAAGGCATTTTGAAATAAGTAAAGCTTCCAAGTTTCCTAGATTTACATCACTTTTCTGACAGAAAACCTTAAATGTAATAATTTTGATACATGATTTATTTTCATTTAGCTAGCTATATGAAGATATATTTAACATTATCTTAGATAAAGTCTATATTCAAAAATGTTAAATACCAAATAGATGAAGGCCAATTTACAAGTCCTCTCAGGTCATTATTCTACCAATTCAAAAAAATAAAAAAACGTATATAAGTAAATTCCCCTTAGTAAATCACGTAAAATAGAAGCTATAAATACAGCCATTTACCTGTCCCCATGACATGTGAGTTAGGCATACATGGTTGTCTACTGTAAAGTACTCTACATTATTTAAACTTTGTGTATTAGTATTCTTAAAACACCCAGTTTTTGAATATGGCTCCCAATATTCCCTTTTCACTAGAGTTCTCAATTTAGATTATCTTTCTATATTTTATGATAAATTAATTTTTCATTTCCACCATAGTTTATTTCTCTATATCCACTAAGCACCAGTTCACCAAGGCAACTATTCTCAAGTGCTAGGATACTTTTTTTGTTGTTGTTTTTGTTTTGAGACTTGTCTCATTTTGAGTGAAGTCATAAGAAATTCATTCATATAATTACCATTTTTATATTTAAATGCATTCAAAGGAAATTCCCGTGATCGAAGTTAGGACTCAGTCACAATATTCTGTAAAAACACTATTTTTTAGTAACAATGTAAGAATACAAACAGGTGAACTGTCACCATTAAAAGAGTAATAGCAAATATGGGATTTGTGTGCAACAAAGAAAAAAAGAAAAATGAATATGTAGCCTAAAATGCATTGTCACTCTTTGAGAAAAGAAATCACAAATTAGAAAAATAATACAGTTGTTAAATGTTCAGGTAGGAAAAGATCCGTCCAGAGGTTAATGATCCTAAAATATACTGTGATAGTCTGATTGGGCCTGCACCTTATGTCTGTACATCATTGGTACTTGGGAAATATATTATACAGTTTCAATGTTTTTTGGTTTATTTTATTTTTTTCTTTTTTTGGGGGGGTTGTTTTAAGCTTGGGAAGTGAAGTGTTTCCAGCAATAGGCCTAAAAGCTTTCTCTTCCCCAAGTACAACATTGTAGATGTGTGGCCAAGAATCTCGGCTTTGATGTTTGTTTGTATTGTTCTCCATACCTCTAATGACTGTCTGAGCATTCTGCCATACTCAGCATCCATAAAAACTCAGATGGCAAGGAACTAAAGGCTTAGAGATTATTAAACTTTAATGTCTTACCTTTAATTCTCATTAGCCCTGTCCTGAATTCATTAAGGTGTCAGCACATGGGCCACTGCTTGTTTATGTAATGTGTCTGATATCCTGTTTGAAGATTCTCAAGTAGATAAAAAGAAACAGCCCTAAAGGCTCCTTCTAGGTCTACAATTGCATTTACTATTTTATTCATAAAACTGTGCCCTTCAGGGCAAAAGCACCTCCTCACTCAGAGAGAAGGTGAAACATTTACTTAAAACACATACGTTGGCATAATATCTGTTATCAGCATATATTAAATTGTATGGAATTTTAGATTTGTCAGGGTAACTCTTGGATCTTGTTTAAATTTCAATACCCTGTATAGGAAAGACAATTTCAAAGACAGTAAAACATGAGGACATTTATGGCATTAATGAATACATATTTTCATTTACTTTACATAAAAAATACATCATTTTGGACAGTATCAAAAACATCATAATTAGTTTACATGCAGGGCTGCAAAAGAATGGACATATGTCTGGTGTCATAAGTACTAATTACATATTTGCGAGATAAGCTTACCTGAACATTCCTTCAAAAATATTCTTTTTCAGTAATTGAGGGCATATATGCATGCAGTGTTTGTGTCAATACATAAATCTTCATGTATTAAATTGCATATATTTTATATTAAACATTGGCATAAATACATTAAACAACATACGAAGAATCTGACATGCTATGTTTTTTTAACATTCCACGTTTCAGCTTCCCCATCTTTATGAATATAAGTTGGGCAAAACGTATCATTTTTTCTTAAATATTTTATCAGCCACCATTTAGAAGTCCCGTACAAGGTGTTAATTGTTCATAACCTGTCTTTGAAATTCCTAGTTACATGATTTTAACCATTTTATTCAATGTAAAAAGCTCGTTTGATTATAGTCAAATAGTGTGTTCACTGTTGGGGATCAGTGGTTAAAGAATGAAGTAAGGGATGAAATATGCATTTTCTGATCTCTTATTAGTTTAGAGTCTAGTGAGTACAGGCAATGTTAATAAAAGAAAAACAGAAGCGTGGTTTGCAACGATGATGATTGTACTGAAGGGCTTATGGGTAATTAAAACTGTTTCTAATCTGGCCAAGTTTTTTGTAATAGAACTAACTATGACAAAAGAAGCATTTAGTGATGCTAGGAGGCTAAAGTCAGAACCGTAAAGGGGAAAGCATCAATTTTGGTAGAAAACGATTTGATTTATTGAAAGAAAAAATAATTTATTATTGAAACATGGAAAATTTGCAGTCTTTAGGGCCTGAAACCAAGCTTCTGGGATTATTTAAATTTCCATATAAGTTAAAAGTTACTCATACTTTGCTCCTATTTTAGCACACTGAAGGTATGAATGTTCATCAAAACACCACATGCTTTAACACTGCCTATGGACAAAGCAGTTTTACTGTTTGAAATTGAGGAGCATGTTATATATCAGTGTGTAATGTGTTGCTCATATTATGTGCATATGAAAGAAAGAAGCTAATTTAGGGATTCACTGTTATGGATATAGATACTGGTTCATATCTGAGGTGGTCAACAGCGCTATTAGTGGTAGTGAGATGCATTCAATGAAACCCATACTAAAAATGAAGAGTTATTGAAGGTCCAAGTGTACACAGTACTCACTATATGAATTGAGTCTCTCCCACTTTCTGACAGTGCTGTTGAGAGGTGACTGCAAATTCACACATCTCTTTTTTCACTCTTATTTAAATTAAACCAATTTTTCACTGTGCATTTAAAGTTTTATCTAGCACAGATTCATAGTTTGAATATCCAAAGTAAAAACTTAGTCATCATAATGCTTCAAGGAAATAGAAAGGCACACAATTTTATTCTGAATTTAAGAGTGTTGTTTACGTTTTATGCCCAAACACGATAGAAGACAAACTTAGGAAGATTCTGAGTATGTGGAGAGATAATGATCTTACAATAATGCATTTCCCAGAATGACAGTCAGTGATGTCTGTAAATGGCTTTTGGTAGACGAAAGAAAACACACTGCACCAATCAATACACAGATAGTCTGTAATGTAAAGATTAAGATCAGAATATTTAAAAATTTAATACTTTGCTTCTCCATATAGCACTTTGTAAGTCAATATCTTTGGAAACCTGGCTCATTTCCCTTCTTTGAAAGCATTATATATTTAAAGTTTTTAATTATTTATCTAGTTCATGTGATTAAAAATGAAAAAAGTTAGTTTATCCATTATGTTCTGCAGCTGCTCTCTGGAGTTAGACTTTATTTTTCTTCTTTCACTTCTTATATCTTTGATTTTTTTTCTTGTTAACCTGTTAAGAAAACTCAATACAAACATTAAGAAACCAAATGCAAACTCAGCTACTAACAACCGAAGATGCTACAGGTGGTGTCCGGAGCAGAGGCAGCCGCATATAGAACAGGGTACTTGCACGTTTTACTCAGCTCTGTGACTTTCAGGTCTGATAGTCAAAGGTGTGATGCAAAGCTGTCAGAAAGTGCAGTGTTTTTTCAAGATAATTGTGGATGGTGGCCTTATCCATTAAAAATGTTATCAAAATATTTTGGAAGCAATTTTATTTATATAAGAACTCTTTTCTTATGTATTAGTGTTTTGCCTGCATAAATATCTGTAAACCATCATAATGACTCATTCCCGCAGTGTACCAAGGAGAATATTAGGGACCCTGGAACTAGAGTCATTGTCAATTGTGAGCAGCCTTGTAGGCTCTGGAGTTGAACTCTGGTCCTCCAGAAGAACAGCCTGTCCACTTAATCACTGAGCCTTCTCTCTAGCCAATGTAATATGTTTTAATTATGTATTTTTGTTTTCCAGAGTGTAATATAATTTAATCATTCTCCCCTTTTATTTACTTCCCCTGAACCCTCCCACATACCTCTCCTTGCTGTCTTTCACGGTGATAGCCTGTTTTTCCAATTGATTTGTGTCATATATGTGAATGTATACGTATATTAATTGATCTGTTTTCATTCCTTGTGTTCAGACGTTCCATTATCATAAGAAAGAGTCATATTAAAATAGGATGACAGAATATTTAAATTCACTAATTTAATGTGATCTTTTATAGTAGTAAATTATTTTTGCTTGTTATTCATTTTATTTTTAAGTTGTATTTTTATGTATGTCCTTGAGAGTTTGCTGAGATTAGAATTATTAGTATTGCAAATGTGACATGATATTTGGATTATAAGCTTAATTCTTTTGAGGATTTCTAATGTTAATAGAGACCATCTTTTCCTTTTTATATTGTTAATTTTTATGGATTCTTTGTGGATTTCACATCATGCATTCCGATCCTACTTATCTCCCCCATGTCCTTTCGTCTGCCCTCTGCCCTTGCAACTTCCCTCTTGAAATCAAAACCAAAACCATACCAAACCATCCAACCAATCAATCAACAATAAATCCCCAAACACAGCGACAACAAAAAGAAGAACGTTGTGTGGAAACTGTACTGCGGCCCATAGAGTCACACAGTTTGCTCTCTAATTCCTTTCAACCTGGCTTTGTTGAAATATATGTGGCCTTGTTGGAGGAAGGGTCTTGAGGTCTTTACTCAAACTCTACTAAGTGTGACACTTAGACCACTTTCAGTTGCCTGCAAGATATAGAACTCGAATCTTCTTCTCCTATACCACGTCTCCTACACGCTACCACATCCCACCATGAAGTTAATGAACTGATCCTCTGAACTGCAAACGAGTCACCCAAATAAATGTTATCCTTTATAAGAGTAGCCATGGTCATGGTGTCTCTTCCCACAATAGTAACCTTAACTAAGACAGATGGCAACTGTAGCAAAATAATAAAAACCCAGAGACAGGTATTGGGGTTCAACCTGAAGATCAGAAAAGCAAAAGCAGCCAAGCCAGTAGAGAGTTCTTACCTCTAAAAAGTTCACAGACTGAAAGAGAGAGGGTTCCTGTCTCATCCCACCTCATATTCCCCTCTAGTGCTGGGATTAAAGACACGTGGCTCCCTAGTCTTGTAATTAAAGGTGTGAGTTACCACCACCTGGATCTGTTTCTGTACTGATCTTGTGTAGCTCAGGGTGACCTTGAATTCCTAGAGGTCCATCTGCCTCTATCTCCAAAATCCTGGGATTAAAGCTGTGTGATACCACTGCGTGGCCACTTGTGGCTTAGTTACCATCTGGTCTTCAAGCAAACTTGATTTATGAAACATAAATAAAATATCGCTAAAGGCAGATCTTGAGTTTGAGTCCAGCCTGATCTACACAGTGAGTTCCAGGACAGCCTCAGAAAAAAAGACAGCTTGGAAAATTACAAGAGTGAATAATTGCTCAAGCAGAAAGTCACAGGGAAGAACCAAACTTTACAATAACAATCCCTTCCACAGGATGTACTGCCCACCGTTTGCTTCTATTTGGCAGCTAGGCTTTCCCTCCTCCAAGGGCACCCATCGCTTTTCCAACGTGGAAATTTCCATCAGCAGTGGAAATTTTACCAGCAATCTCACAGTTACGCTAGAAAATCAGATAGTATTTCAATGATTTGAATTAGTATATTCATTATACAGATCATTGAATTAGTTTACTATTCTCAACATTACTTAGAAAAGTACCTGCAATTATGTTTGTTTTCCTATATCTAAGCTTTAGAAATTTTACTTGCTAGAGTCGAATACAGCTAAAGTGCATCCCCAATCATGTAGAAGTATAGTTATGAGATAACTCCTTTATAAAAATAATAAGCATTCATTTTTCCTGCCTACCGCATATATATCTATATACACATCACACATATGTATACAAACACATACACACACTGTTCATTTAAAACAGTGGTCTATGTGAATATGTAAAATTCAATTATAACATTTATATTGTAAGTTGTATAGATGAGAATATTTCTTGCATATTTAGGGAGGCTGAGTACCTTTTCTCCCTGAACAAAATAAATGATCAAGAAACACCTAGACAAATTTTAAATTTATACTTTACAAAATTAAAAATTATCAGGGCTAACTAGAAGTCAGTTTGCCTATAACTCATTATGTAGTTGAGGATGGTTTGGGGACTTTTGATCTCCTGCCTTGACCGCCTCAGTCCTGGGATTACACACAAGCTTGTACCACCATGCTGGGGTTATGTTATACTGGAGGTTAAATAATAGGCTTTGCTTATGCTAGCCAAGAACTCTACCTTTAGATTTGCCTTCCCAGCCTCAAGACCCTAGGAAAGATCATTCAAACAAAGGGCCATAACCTAAGATCCTGAAGGTAATTAAGATATTTTATTAGAATGTTTTCTAAATGCTGGTAACATGACCTATTAGGTAAAGGCACATGCTGATAAAACTGCTGACCTGATTTCAGCCCCCACAATCCACATGGTAGGAGAGAATCAACCACCTCAAGTTTTTCTTCTGTAAGAGACCTATGGCAAACACAGTCTCACCCCCATTAATTAATTAATTAAATGCAATCAAAATTTCAAAATAAGGAAGCATATTGAACCAAGATACTATTCATTAAAATTGAGTTAAACTGGATATTCAGGATTTATTTGCATGCAACTTCAAAAATTAATTATTTTTGTTCTTGCTAGAGCATTTTGATTTCAAAAACATTTGCTAGATGGACTACATGTTAATGGAAAGAAATAATTGTGAGAGAAAAATCATTCCTTTATATTAATGAAGATTGTCTGAACTCTCTTGGTTTCAGAGGGAGCATATGAAAATGTCATGTCAATTTTTAGCATTACATTTGCTTTGCTGCTTCATTTCTGTTCCTTCTCTCATTGGATACTCCGTATTAGAATGTAATAGTACCCTTAGGTCCTATTTAATTTTGCCAACAATTCAGAGCTATTAACAACTAGGAAAACAAACAACTTTAAATATGATGAAATTGCTTAATAAATATTTAGGTAGGAATTCAAAGCACTTATCTTATAGGAATCACAGAAAGCTTACACTTTCCCCATCTTCTCTGTTGATGATTACTCTCTGGAATACCAGTGTTACTACATAATAACAAAGATTTCTTTCTTTACTGCTCTTACTAAGTAATTTTTGCTTCTTCTATTGAAGGGAAATTTGTATCTTTTGCTTTCTCTATTCCCACACAAAATATTATGGTTTAATGTGGGATTCTTATATATGTGTCTCTCTTTCAAATCATCATTTAAGAAGTTAGGAAGACTTAGAAACTTGGATATTATGAACTTTAACCTATTCAGCCAATTTTCTGTCCTGTAGTATGTACTCTGTATGTTCATTCTATTTTGCTAATAACACCTTTTTAACTTTCTCTCTCAAGTCTCCTGAGAGAGTCTGTTACCTTAACAGATTGTATTGGATAATTTTGTCAAAAAGAATGAATGTTAGACAGGATGGTAACATTTCCAATTGTCTTTAAAAAAAAAAAAGAAGATAGCAGAGGATACTTAAAAAGATAATAGGACTTGGCAGGTGGAAAAAAATGACTAAGAAATCAAACATACAGGCCAGTTCTGAGCTGGACCACAGAAGATAAGAAAGGACAAAGTTTGGAAAATGCAATATTCTTATCTCATATTCTTATATGGTGAGACTTACCTCCCAGTAGAAATCACTGAATGAGATAAGAATAAAGGTTAAATGAAAAAGATATACATATCTTAATTATCTATCATTATTTACTTAAATTATGGGGTTTTTTGCACATGTGACATTGATTTTGATTTCTTTTATTCTAGAGCTTGGCAAACATCTAGATATTTAAGTACATATAATGTGACTGTGAAAGAAGCTTCCAAATGGAAAACAAGACAGGCTATCTTCTCACACATGCCGCCTCCGGTGTGCCCATCACTCCTCACCACAGAGAGGGAGTATCACTTTGATTTTTAAAAAACATTTTTTGAAATGCTGATGTGAAAGATTTATTGTAGCTGTAATTTAAGCAAATGACTAAAAACAGAAGCATGCATTAGTATTGAAAATGAAAAACCAAACAAAAAGAAAACTAATACACTATTAGCCAAAAGTTTGATATACATCCTGCCATTCTCTACCCATAGTTTGACCGTGCAGAGTATAACACACAAGGGCAATTATATTCCCAGAAGGAACGGAATTATAATTCTTGTGTTCTTGCACTCGTTCACCTCAAGTCTTGCTCAGTTGCCCAGCATATCTGGAGATTTAATAGCTAGCATTTTTTCAAAAGAATGCTTTAAGAATAAATTTAGATTAAATACATATCAATATTTTCTGTGTAACTTCAGACTCCTTTTTCTTGCATAAGTACAGACTAATACTTATCATTCATCTTTGTACTGTGTGGACACTTGTGCGTTTGTAGGGTGGCTTTCTTAGCCCTATTTTCTAATCCAGCTTTATCTCAGACCAACATGATCTTTTCAAAAAGAAAAAGAAAAATAACCAATCAAATAAAATAAACAAACAACAAAACGATCTTTTATTGAGGTATCTGCCTGTCAATGCTTTAGAAAATACTTGAAAAATAGTAAATAAAATATATAGGACTCAGAACCTGATATAAAAAAGAAATGAAGCATATTTAATTTCAAAATATCTAAATATTTCCCAGTTTCTATGAAAATGAGAAACCAACCCTTATTTTTATTTATAAGTTTTATTTTATTTGCATTTGTTTTTCACTGTAAACTTTCTAAAATGTCACATGTACAATTACATAAGTGGTTGTATTATAAATAATAGACACATCATGGAATACACACAGATGCTCATCAGCACATGAAGGTATAAAGAACATAGTATATAAAGACAATTGACTAACGTTCATGCATTCAGATCAAATAATGTCATTGGCAGGAAAATAGGTGGAACTGAAGATCATCATGTTAAATTAAATAAGCAGACTCAAAAAGACCAGAATCTTGAGGGTTTTTTTTTCTTCACATACAAAACTTTAAAGAGAAGATAAGAAACTTCCAGCAGAGTTGCATGGAAGAGGTTTAGACCAACTGAATAAATTGGAAATGATACTCTCCAACCTCTTAAGGTGCCTACAGTGTGTTCCACAGTCCCAGCTTTTGTGAGCCATCACTAAGGTTTGGGTGAGTTTTGACGATACAACTGTCTTTGAGTCATTTCTGCTCTTATAAATAAACTCAAAGTTTCTTATCTTCTCTTTATATACTATGTTTATTTTTGGATTGAGCTGAACCCCTCATAGTATAAATATTATAGCATCCCAACTTACATCCATTTGCTGAATGTCTAGGTTTGTGTTATATACTTACCTTATGAATATATATCCTAGAATAGCATTGTTTCTGTGCCTTCAATTCTGTCTCTAGTCCTTACAATGTAATTTATCCAAAATTCTTTAGCTTCTGCCCCCTTTTTTTCCAGTAATATTCCCTGAGTCCTAGTTGCAAAAGTCGCGTTGTAAAGGTATCTATCTCTTAGGTCTAGGTGCGTAGTGGTATATCAATCTCTGCATTGTGATTTGCTATGATGACTTCACTAGCCCATGTAAACTTTCTAGGTTTAAAATAACAGATACAACTTTCTTTCTGTTGATGGGCCTTGAGTCAAATTATACAGCTTTTGGTTGCTCCTGTTTGAGTGCTAGTGCCACTTTTTCACTGTTTCATGTATCTTCCCAGGCTGATTACCGCTGCGGTTCATGGAGGTTGCATAGAAATGGCTTCTTTCCCTGGAAAGTTTTGTATGTATTTATTTTATTTTCTTCTCCTCATTTTATCTCTAACTTATCTCACCGTAACTCTGAGCAATGCCTCCTGTCTCTGAATGTTAACCTATCTTGTTTAAAGCTGCAAATAATTAAATCTTCATTTATTTACAAACCTGGAATGGTCTCATTCTTTGAGTCAGGAAGGAAAGAGAAAACCAAATTTTCTAATTTGATATGCTGTTAACTGTCTCATCAGAAACACAAGTTCATGAACTTAGATTCCGCTTGCATTTGATAGCTCACCTCTCTCAACATTTATCTACATCCTCTTAACTCACAAACATGTATAAAGGCATGCATAAGTGTATATGTGTATACATACACTTGTGTAAACATACATAGAAGCAGTTAGTATTGAGTTTTGTCAGTTAGCTGAATATATATTGTCAGCAATTCACCCAAATTTTCTCCCTGAAATTTTTATTAATTCAATTCCCCTTTTAGAAATCCATTCAATTGTTTATTCAATAGTATTCACTTACCACTTCCAATGAAACAAATTTGAAATCAGTGGTGTGAATACATTCACAACAAGAAAACCAATATATTTCTCCACTGAGTCTACAATCTATATAGACAGATAAATGGTTATTGAATAAATGTAAAACAAAATAACTGATGTGGCTTACAGATTTTAGATGAAATTATCAATGCTATTTTGAATTTATATAATATAACATTTGACCTGAGAAGTTGGGAAATAAATAAATGTATTATTGAAAGGAATATTTGCAGCAAAGAATATTCCTTAGAAGAAAAGATGTGATGGTAAAATACTATAACAATAATCTCCTAAATAGTGTTCCATGAAGAAAGTGAGATGTGAGGATGAAGGAAAGGGCTGGATGGGGAGTAGATAAAAATGAAGCATCTGTATGGTGCTAGTAACAAAGATAGTGACAATGAAAATATACCAAATACATTCTTATCTTCCTAATCTCAATAACTTCATAGAAAGCATCATTGGGAATACACTTGGTTTAGTAGAATTATAGGTGCTTTTGACATTGAAGTTTTTTTTTTTTTAACACCAGGTAAGTTCTTTTCTTTGTGGTGTTTCCTGAAACTTCACACACACATACACAAACAAGGAGGAGGGGATGATGTAGGAAGTTGCACCAAGTGAAAACATACATCAGTTCAGAAACAACCCCCCCCCCGACATACATACACAAAGAGGGGGTGAGGAGGGAAAGATAGAGAGAGAGAGAGCTCCTGGGTCAGTTTGAATGTAATTGACCCTCATAATCTCATAGAGAGTAGCACTATTAGAAGGTGGCTTGTTGGGGCAGGTATGGCCTTCATGGAGAAAGTATGTCACTGTGGGAATGGGCTTTGAGGGTTTCTATGCTCAGAATACTGCCCAGTGTGACAGTTGACATCTAGCAGCCTGCAAGATGTAGCACTCTCAGCTCCAGCATCACATCTGTCTGCAAACCACCATGTTCTCCATCATGATGATAATGGACCGAAACTCTGAAACTGTAAGGAAGTCACCTCAGTAAATTGTTTTCCTTAGAAGAGCTATTGTGGTCATGATGTCTCTTCACAGCAATAAAAACACAAACTAAGACAGTTCCACAATCTAAAAACATAGATCTAAGGGTTCAGAAACAGAACTTGATCTTTCAGGAACACAGCTTAAGTACAACTTAAAAGCATTAGAGAAACAACACTTCCATACCCCCCGTATTGAATTAAAACTTTAAAAATTGAAAAGGTCTCGGAATAATGCTCCTGTCAAAAAAGGTAAATACTAGGTAGAAAGTTATTTCATTTTACTATTTTATGTTTATTTATATTGTGGTAGAGGGAGACATACTAATTCAACATCATTTTACTTGAATCCGATAAACTCCAAAACTACCCACATTTTTAGCTTCTAAAGTGGCTTTCCACTGACATCCCATATCAGCTCTCAAGCACAGCTCACTGTCTCTCTTTATAAGCAGCCCAGGAAATCATTTGGACTGATTCTTGAGTTCTGAATGATCTGGGCGTTGATATTTTGCTTCTGAAAATGTAAAATATGGTTTTGATTTGTAAATGTACTCAGAGGCACAGCAATGGGCATGGAAATTAATATTTTTTAAATGAAATAAAAATAGGACTGACATGGTAACAACCTTCACAGCAGTTATTATTATGTGTTATCATTAGTCGCAGCATGTGGTGCCGTTTTAGACTCTAAATCCACAGAAATACATCTTAGATCTTGGGTACTCCAGATGCTAAAGGAAGAACATAGAAGTACTGTTCTATGAATTAACATGAATCAATTTCTTTTTAGTTTATTTTTTATTTTTGTTATTTTTCTGAAACAGGGACTTACTGTATAATTTGGTGTCTCCTGGAATTTACTATATAGTTGAGTTTGGCCTTGACCTCAGAGAGCTTCACTACTTCTGTCTCCCACATACTAGGATTCAAAGCATGCACCATTAGACCAGGCTATGAAAGGATTTTTTAAACGAATGAATTGAAAAAGCTAATGAATTTCTAATTTATAATGAAGACTGAAGCACCCTCATCCCTAAGGTTAAAGCAGGTATAACCTAGGGCTTTTTTTTTTAAACAGTCTGTCATCAAGAATTATCTGAGAAATTGTCAAGGAATACATTTGGAATATGTTCCATTATTAATGCATCAAAGAAAAATATAATATATATGAAATCACCTTTTGAGTGTCTAACACACAGGCAAAGAATATGAATAAGAGTAACATGATAGCTTATCTTTCAGAACATTCTCTTAGCATTTAAGTAAATAACCCCAGACAAACATTCCAGATAAACATTGTCTTCAAAAGAATCCTGGTGATGCTACTAAAACTTTTGCGAAAAAAACAGTTACCATAGATTCTACGTGTGAAATCAAGGCAGCATGATGGAGCAATTTAAATGTGAATGTGGGACCAAATACTCGGAAGTGTCTGAGTCTCTCTAAGGTTTTCTATCTTCAACTATAAAGTGTGATAATAGAAGTCCTTACATCGTATTTATTATTGTGAGATTAAGCCCTTAGATCCAGTTGGGCAAAATCATCTACTCACCAAGCTGCAAACCTCAGACTCTCAAATACAGGGACTAATTTACTCTCTACCTCAATGTTAACTTTAGTACAACCAGAGACTGACTGAGTGTTAAATCACTGACCTGGAGTATTTATTTATTTTACTTATTCAAATATTACTGAAGCAATGAAGCATCAGGATGGATAAAATATTGATGAAGCATCAGGATAGATGAAGAAATCTTTTAAACAAATTGAATAAAATGAATTACTTCTTTAAGATGAAATTTCTTCCTTGTATACAAAGGAAACTTCAATGAGTTAAGGACTTAACTCATTATAAGAAAGTGAATGGCAGAGGGGCAGGTAGGGAGATTGCATTATCCCTCAACCACCATTAGCATATAGCTGCAAGTATCTGTTCTCTCTTTCTGTTCAGGGCACAGACAGGGAGCATTGTAAAGTAAAGAAATCCTACAAAATAACCTTTTCTTATCTGTCACTGGTTTAAAAATATCCTGTCATCACTTTCTATTTTTCAGGCATATACGAAAAGGTTTTAGCTTATACTTTCCCCCTAAAAATCAACATAATATTTGGAATTGATAATATGGAATAGATTTATCTCCTATAAACCTAATAGATTATATAGTATCATGAAATAAAGGAAATGGGATTTGTTCTGAATTGCCTTCTGTTATGTATACGATGTGATTTCCCAAAACATACATTCTATATTTCAGTGCCACTTTCATATGTAGCCATAAAGATTAGTATGCCCTGGTGCTGTCAAAATGGCAACATTTATCCAGTTGCAATGCCTGTGATTTTGTACTATGTACTGTTTCCCTAACAAAGATGATGCTACTCTCCTGATTAATAAAAACAGTATATTCTGGCTGTGTTTTTCATCAGTTTGTCCTTTATCTGTGGTAAGAGACTGGTTAACTATACTTATGATGCTGAATCAATTAAGTATTTATGTATATCACAAACTTGGTAATGTCAAAGTTATCTGATGAGCAGAACAATGAGATCAAATGTATGCAACCTAGAATCTTATCTCCACTCTTCTCATCCTGAAAGCTCACATTTGGACAATGGAAGAGGTTGCTGGCTCTTTCCACCAGTTCCTATTTTTGTAAGCTTCAAATTAGAAGACAGGTATGAAAGCACTCTTTGGAAGTATAACTGCTTGCTATACTAATACAAAAAAAAAACCCATTATTGATCTAGTAGCTCTGTCAGGAGCTTTATTGGGTGTTTTTGACACTGTGATCTTAGTGAGCAGCAGTGGAAGATTGTTGCTTGATTCTCTTTGACAAACTGCAGGATCTACCAGACACATTCTTTGGTGTACTTCCACAAAGAATGTCAAATCAGACAGACATGTTAGGAGATAATGTAAAAATTATCCTAGGAGTTAAATAAAGTGTCAACTCATAGAAGATTATTTGTGCAAATAGTTTGTTAGCATACTTTTTTCTTCCATCTATGCCAATGGGAGGGTGATCACCCTGTCATATTTCTTTATGAAGTTTTTTTGCATCCCATACATTGCAGTAGTACCAGAGAATATAGCAAAGGACAGGAAAAATGTTGTTCCTACCTTTCTAGGCTTGCCAATCTATCAAAGAACAATAGCACTAAACATTAATTAAGCATGTTCTATATCATTAGGTAACTAAGTGTGTCACAAATCAGTACAAAATAGTGAAGGAGGAAGCAAGAGAAAAAATATAGTGGAAAATGTCTGTATGAGGTATACACACACATACACACCAGTCATCTCAATAATAGGCATTGTGGACTTTAACGTTTTAAATTCACAAACACACCAATCCTACTTTAACAAGGCAATTTTGTCCCTTAAATTAGAGAAAGTGTACCTGAGAATTAGCTGGACAGTTTAAAAATGTAATAATTTTACAAAAACTATACTGAAAAAAATCACAAACTAAAAGAATGACATAAAATCATCTGTTATATTTGTTAATGTAATCAGAATTTGACCTTCTAAAGGTATGGTGAACAGATGTAGTTATTTCAAATATCTCTCTATATATACACACATTTATAAATCAGTTGTAATTTGGACAAAGATGTCCATAAATCCATATTATTGGAAAAAATATTTAAAGATGCCTCTCGGTTTTGACAAAACTTGCCTTTGGTAAAAATTATTGAATTAATTCTTTTTAACTGGTTAATCATTAGCCTGAGTTTAGATACTGAAAACAGATGCTCAATATATGTATGGTGTCTATGAGGCATGTGTTCTCAGTATCTAAACTCTTTGCTAATATATTTCTTACCGTTCTGGTGTAGGAGGTCCTTCTGACTATGTGTTGCTTTCATTGGTTGAATAATGAAACTGCCTTGGCCTTTTGATAGGGCAGAACTTAGACAGGTGGAGTGGACCGAATTGGATGCTGGGAAGAAGCTCCTGCCTGAGACGGACATAGGTTAGAATCTTGCCAGTAAGCCACAATCACGTGGTGATACACAGATTTAATAGAAATGGGTTAAATTAAGATGTAAGAATTAGCCAATAAGAAATTAGAGCTAATGGGCCAGGCAGTAATTTAATTTAATGCAATTTCTGTATGGTTATTACAGGGGTGAAGCTAGCCAGGTGATATGGAACAAAGGTGGGAAGTACCAATCTGTTGTGCTTCCTTAAACAGATTGGTGCCACCAAAAGCAGGCTTGTTCCTCTTGTAACACCCTTCCACTTTGAAGTCTTAAATGGCAGACCTTTGACTTCTAGAATTGTAGTATATAAGTTGAGTTGTATAAGTAAGCTGTTATATGAATAAAGAGAAAACTAGACGTTCATGACCACTACATTCTTGGATCCACTGAGAACAGTCTCTGACTTTGACTCTGCCAATGTTGAGACTTTTTGATCTACCTTTGGCTTCACAAATGCCTTTAGAATCGTCTATAGAATATGTGCAATCTGAATGAATTCTCTGGAGTATAAAATACTTTTTAGTTGAGTGATTGTTTACCAAGATGATTATTATTTTGTGAAATGGTGTGAGGTAATGTTACAAACTCGACCTCCATAGGCCAAACTAATCTATCCAGCTTCTTTCCTTAAAGTCAAGCTTTGATAGCAAATGTACACCCATGTCTTTATGGTCAGCTGCTTCCATTCCCCAGCAGCAGTTTCAGTAACTGTCAAAGACTATCCGGTTCAGAAAGCTCACAATCTTTACTATGTGTCCTCTATAGAACGCTAATTTTGACTCATGATGTAAGATGCATGCTTTCATCATAATAAAATAAGGAAACTACATTGACAGCTTCCTTAGTCACATGGTCCCATACTAATTTTATATATGGATCCAGACTCTAATATTTGACGTTTTGGGTTTATTTATTAAGTTGCTAGAAGTCTACAAGCTTCTATTCCATTGATCTGAAAAGGACTAATATCTCTGGTATGTTTTGAAAGTTGTATAAAAATCATGTAGACAGTATTTAAAATGTAATAACTTGTATTTTTCATCATGTTATACTGGAAAAAAGGACAGTAAATATCTTCAGTGTATTAAAACAGAGGTTTTTAGGTCAGAAAAAAATGCTATCCTGCTTACATGATCCAGCCTTTCTGGAAAGTGGTGTGGGAGGTCCTTCTGTACATGTGTTGCTTTACTGGTTGATGAATAAAGCTATTTTTGGCCAATGGTTTAGCAGAGTGAAGCAAGGTAAGAAATCTGAACAGAGATAAAGACAGAGAATGGGCAGAGTCAGAGAGAAGTCAAATAGCTGCTGAAGGAGACAGATACCCTGGAACCCTTACTGGTAGGCCACTGCTTCGTGGTAATACATAGATTAATAGAAATGGGTTATTTAAGATGTAGGAGTTAGTTAATAAGAAGCCTGAGCTAATAGGCCAAACAATGTTGTAATGAATACAGTTTTTGTGTGAATATTCAGGTCTGTGAGGCTGGAAAATGAACAAGCAGTCTCCACCTACACAAAGGTACTGATCTCACACTCTGGGTTGTGTTTTTCACTCGAGAATGGATCCAGGCTGTCTTTGCCTGGATTGTACTGGGGATGGACCTTCTGTCTTTCTATAACATTAACAGATTTAAAGTAAGATGTGTTCTTGTCTTTAGAAGATTAACTCACAAATTCCCATTTTCAGGTAAGTATTGAGAAAACAATAGAAACAGATTTAATTGCAGTCTTCGCATTAATTTAGAAAGAAGAAATAAGCAAATTACTAAATTAAACACAAACTTATAGCTTATCTAAAATCTTCCCTAATTTTGATAATAATAGAGAGACTTTTTGATAATGTTAATGACAGTAATTCTTTCTTCCTTACACAGATAAATGATTTGCAAAATTGTGGTTGAATGCATATTATCCCTCATTTAGCAGAACAATGGTAGTAGTTTCTCCCTCAGGACCTGTGACCTATAGAGCCACATGTTCTTGTGTCATTAACAGTGCCGTGTATTGGCACCATCTCATGGATTAAGCCTTAAATCAAATCAGAAAGTGCGTAGTTACTCCCCTAAAATAGGTGTCCATGTTTCTTCAGTGGACCTGTTGTGTCAGGTCAGGCTTTATTGTAGCTTACACAGTTCACAGCTGAAAGAGATGAATGCTTTGCAATTTTGGTAGTGTACTGTGGTAGTTTGAATAAAAATGACTCCCATAGGCTCACAAGGAATGGCATTTTAGGAGTTGTGGCCTTGTTGGAGAAAGTGTATCACTGGGAGTAGGTTTTGAGGTTTTAAATGATACCTGTCTCCAGGTATGCTGCCATGTATCATACCATGATGATATTGGATAAATCTCTGAACTATATGCCAGAATGAATTAAATGTTTTACATTCTAAAAGTGCCATGGTCATGGTATCTCTTCACAGCAATAGAAATCCTAACTAAGACACATACATAATGCCTTCCCACACTATAAAAGTAAGTCAAAAAAGCTAGTTGAGATGAAGCTTCTAGGCCAGTGCTCATAACATACAACCAACCAACCAACCAAACAAACAAAAACAAACAATAAACACCAACTGTGTATGAGAGAGAGAGAATGAGAAAGAGAGACTGTGGGTGCCCAGTGGCATGGCATGCTTAGATGGCGAAATTGCAAACTTTCCAGTACCTGACTTTCACCTTGTTAGAGATGTTTCCTGCTTGGGTGACCATGGCTGTTTCTGTTTTTTGCTTGTTTGTTTTCCTGTTTTCATGCTGTGTATGTCTGTCTAGATATTTATTTCAAAAGCTTTAAGATATTTTCTTGTCTCTGTCCTCCATCTCCCCATAGAGGCACTGGGATTGAACACATATGCTATTATTTCTACTTCTGTATGGCTTTAGGGAATTTAAAAACTGGTCCTTCTACCTATGCAATAAATTCTTTGCCCAGAGAGCCATCTTCCCTGCCCTGTAGAAGACTTTAACCTCTTTGGCTGGGTTTATGATATATTTAGTGATCTGTTTTGTTTTGCTTTTCTGAATCTGTTCTAAAGTAAATTTCCCTCCAAATTATTATGAAGTATTAATTTTATGTGTTGGTACTGTATGGAACTATTTTTCCTGAAAGTTTTTGTTATCAGGTACAAGAGTTTTTGTGTGTGTTATCTTTAGGATTTTATGGAACTTTTCATCTGAAGATACTGATAGCTTGGCTCATTTCCTTTTCTTGCTTATTAATCTTGCTTAGACTTACATTGAATAATACTAGAGAGAAGTAAACTTTGACTCATTATTGATATAAGGGAAATGCTTTAAACTCTTCTACATTGAGTATAATATTTGTCATATGTATGCTTTTTAGTATTTGTACATATTCTTTCCATAAGGCTTTCCCACATAACTTTAGGTTTAGCTAGCCTATTCCCATGTCCTCTTATCTCTGACATCCATTCCCACTTATACTTTTAAACATTTGTTTTTAGGTAGGGTTCTCTGTGTAGCTCTGGGACTATCTTAGAAATTAGTATGGTTATAAAATAGATAAATGTTAAGTGTAAAACAAAAAATAAAAGAGATTAAAATTTTACAAAATAAAAGTTTGAAAGATAATGTTAAAATATTACTAAAACAGAGTCAAACAACAACAACAAAAACCTACATGGAAATAAAGTGTGCAAATAGTGAAAATGTGTAACTGAAATTAAAAGATTTAAAAAGTGAATGTTAAACAAAATAAAAATGAACAACAAAAGCACAAACAAAAAGAAAAAAATAATCAGAATAAACAAGAATGGATTAGGTTAAGGCCACACTTAGTCTATGGGCCTGGCTGGTTCTCTCACTCTTTGAGTGTCCCCAGTTAGTTCTCCTGTGTGTTATCCTGTTTCTAGATGGGGATGTCTGTCATGTGCATTGAAGTGGGAAAGCCAATAGCAACACTGATGCACGCTAAACATGAGCCTTGCCGTGAAGCTTAGGAGAGCCACAGTTTCTCTCCTGCAGTGAACCTCTATCACAGGTGGCCCTGAAGGCTAATCACTTGCTGCTTCTATGAGACTTAAAAGTTATTTTCAGCTGATGACATTACCAAGAATGGGGCTTTCTCCATACTGCCTTTAATACCTGAACAGTGTCTACTACTGCCCATTCACACTTTTCACCCTTGTGAGTCCTGGCTCTAATGTTTTCCATGACTACTTCTTCTGACCTTGGTGCTGTTGAATACTGAATTGATTCTGCTGTAGTGATATTTCATTTGTATTTTAATAAATAGAGCTTCCCTGAAGATCAGAGAGTAAACCAGCCACACTGGTCAGCTTTACAGACCAGGCAGCGGTAACACACACCTCTAATCTTAGTAACTACAGTAGCTTGCCATAGATAGTGGGTCGTAGTGGTGAATGCCTTTAATCCTAGGACTAGAGAGGAATATAAGACAGAAAGAAACAGCTCTTAGACACAGTCTCATTCTGAGGATTCCTGGAGACAGTATCGCCATTTTGTACTGAGATAGAGGTAAGAGCCAGAGGCTGGCTGTTTTGCTTTCCTGACCTTCAGGTTGGACCCCAATTTTTGTCTCTGGGTTTTTATTAATCGTGCTACATTCCACCTCATTTGTCATTGTTCTCCAACCTCAGACTTTCAGGTTACTCAGTTTTAAACAATTAGTAACCGTCAATTTATTGCATTTTTATATGTAATCAAGTCCATAATGATGGTAAATATTTTTCACAGGAAGTGTTGCCATTGATGAATGTTAGATTGAACCCAACTAAATGACTAGTTGTAACATTCCAGCAAATGTTTTTCCATCTCATGTTATAGAAGACTAAACTCCTTTATGTGTCATCAATAAAATCAGTAATAGCTTCAATTCCAGTCATAATTACATTCTAAATTTCCATTCACAGGATGTTATTTCTTTGGAATCTCTTCAATGACTATGTATATAAATATTCAGTCAGGAAAAGATAAACATTAGGATTTTAATAAACTAAGCAATTTTGTTTATAAACAGAACTTTATACAATGCAGGAAGTAAGAACATAAAGGGAAGAAGTTAAGAATCATAAAAAGTCACTAATCTTTGTGGCGTAGGAGGAAATATCCAAGTGTATGAATTAATTTGAGCAACTTCACTTGTCCCATGCAAGTGTTAAAGGAGAACTGGTAGTGGTGGTGGGTCTATGGAGGCTCTTAAATAGCTTAGGTTGCTTGAATGACCAATATAAGCATTAAAAAATATTTTTAAGGTTTCAATGTCAGGTAACACAAAAAAAAAATTTAGACAAATGTAGTTTACTTCCTACCTTGAGGACAGCTAGTAACACAGATACCTTGGGAGTAACCAACAATTCCTTAATTGGACTTAAGGTCTACTCAAAAAGAGGAGGTCAGGTATGATACTGAAACTAACCAGAGAGAGCATGGTACTGGATCTTAGAAGAGATCCTAAAATGGCCGTTTTACTAAACCAGCATAATACCTAACTCCATTCTAAATATTTGTTCTTATAGCCACAGATAAGTATAGTCCTCAACCCCTCATCAAGAAAACTTCTCTTTGGAATAGACAGAGACCATTACAGAAAACCACAACCCATCAAAAACCAAATTATCGAGCCCAGTCCCAGTGGACACATCTATATGGTGGCATCTGCACCTAAGGCTGAGGGAACATTCAGGATGAGAGGGCACTATGAAAATTTTAAGAGCCAGAGGATAAGGAAGTTTGCTGTGCGATTTTTGTCTCCTAGGGATGTCAGAAGCTATATCTATAATACCTCACCGACATGACTGCGCAAACTTGAGCATAGCAAGGCAAACAATAATAGTCAGACCCAAGTGGACAGGGAAAGACCACAAGGCCTCAACTTTACATGAAGTAGAGCAGTCAAATAAGGAATCCTGAGTGTGGAAGAAATCGTCATTCCCAGGGAAGAGAACATCAATTGGTTATCGAATGCTAAATGAGAGCCCTGGAAACAGACACAAAAGCAACATTACACAAACTGATGGGCTGTATTTAAATATTTAAATATATATATATACACATATAAATGTACAACAACAATGTTGGAGAGGCCATGAATTTGGAAGAGAACAAGGAGCGATTATAAGGGAAGGCTTGGAGTGAGGATGAAAAAAGGGGAATGGTGTAACTCTACTATAACCTCAAGAAAATAAGATAACCTCATACAATCTAAAACAACACTAATTTTCTGCAAAAAAAGAAGAAAAGATAGCAACTTTCATGCTGTGTTTTAACAAATGGGAGAGAAAGATCTGACGTCAGTTCTCCATTAAAGACACTAATTCCAAATGAGATTTCCAACATTATGAAACACTATAAACCTAATATATGACACATGGGTTATTTTATACAATAATTCAACATGTGAGCTGCATGTGGCACTTAAATTAACTGTGTAACTGTATGATAACTCTATGAAAAGTCTGGTTTTCATTTAAGTGAAATGTAAAACTATCATCATTTCAAACATCCTCAGGAAATGATATTTTCTGTTCACTTTTAGATGCTCAACTAGGCTGTATTTTAATTTTTATATTGGAATAATAACTCATTTGTGAAATTAATATGATTTAGACTAATGTAATGGTGATAAATAAAATTGTCTAGGGAAATCTTTGACTGAACTGTGGACAATAGGGATGGGACCTATGTTGTTCTTCTTCAATGAACTCTAATTTTTCTTTTCTCATCATATTGTTGGTGATTGTAAAGGACATCAGTCAGAACATGGTCCACAAGTGGACATGGAGTCATGTGAGATTTCTCAGTGCTTGTGAAAACAAGACAAGAGTCTTGTGAACTCAGTTTTTTAAAAAAACAGGAAATTGTTTTTGGAATATGTTTTCATGCACTCGCAGATGTTGAGTATACTTCAAATTATTCTTTACAACTGGCTATTGTTATTTGTTTATATCCGTCTATATAAAAATGTGCTTTTGCCACATGTTTCTTGTCCACCAAATGTGGTTTGTCTTTGTGATTATGCACTTACTGATGTAACTCCTCTTAACACTCAGAGTGTCGACAACTGAGTAAAGTTGGCTATTGCGTAAGACTTTAGTTTGACTTATATACTGACTCCATCCTAAGTATCATCACTCTTATGTAGTGAGAATTCTTATTGGCCTTATTAATAGAAACCTGGAGTCAGATATTAGGGGGTGAAAGCTGAAACATCAGAGAAGCAGAGCAGCCAGACACTATCTAGTTCTTATCTCTACAAAATCCTCAGATCAAATGGGGTATCCTATCTCTATAAGTCCTCAGAATGAATGGCCTGAGCTCCAGTCTCCTCCATCCATATATTTTCCTGTCTCCACCGCCCTAGTGTTAGGATTAAAGGTATGTGACTCCCAAGTACTGGGATTAAAGGTATGAGCCACCTCTGCCTGGATGTTTCTCTTTGAGAGTGGATCGATCTAATGTAGTCCAAGGTAGCCTTGAACTCAAAGAGAACTGTCTGCCTCTGCCTCCCGAGTGCAGGGATTATAGGTGTGTGCCACCACTGCCTGGCCTCTATGGCTAACTTGTGGCTCACTCCACACTCTGATCATCAGACAAACTTGTTTGTCATAGCACAAATAAAATATCACCACACTCTTGAGTAATAAACAGGCATCTACATGTTGATGCTGAGTGTGTAGAAGAATGTTTATTGATGGAAAAGAAATTCATATTGACTCAATTTTTTAATAATACTCATTCTTGAGTATTTAAAAATGTTTTGTAATAATTTTCTTACTCAACACTTACATTAAACTGTCCTTAGTGAAGAAAATACTGGATAACATTATATATATATATATATATATATATATATATATATATATATATATATATATGCCCACCCAGCCAAGGGCCATGGCTATGACAAGCAGATGTCATACATACATACATACATACATACATACATACACACATAATGTAAAAAAGCAAATTGAGTTGGAAATCAAGATTTTGAAAAGAAACCAAAATAACTCCTAGAATTTGGGTTTTGATCCTTGGTGTTTCTTCTCTTCCAAAGTTGGCTCTTATCAGCAACTAGTATTCCTTGTATTTATAATTTTATGAACAATATAGGAATAATCTGCTTGTATTCTTTTATTTTGATGGTCCTGCTGATTTTTTTGGTTAATGATTTGCTTCAGTGGTCAACACAGATGGAATATATATTTAGCTCTATTAAATAAAGGCACAAGCTCTTATTCATGAATGACCTTCATGTCTGCACTAATAGAAGCACACAGCCAAAGCAGTGGAAGGTATTGCAAAAAAATATTTATCTAATAGAGACCAACCTAGAGAAATTCACTGTGTCATTGTGAGGATGTTTATTCCACAGTCTGTTGTAGGCATCATTTCATGTGATTCTACAATGCTGTCTGGATCATCCTACTTTCTTTGGAAAACTACAGATGATTTAATTGTTTATTTAACTTACAAGTGCTATCAATATAGAATTACAAGCTGACTCTAAATTAGTATTCGATTACTTTCTGGCACACCAGTGCTTCTAAACCAGTATTTTGGATCATTGTGTCCTTATCTTTTTGAACAGCCAAACATTTATAATTGAAAGAGAAGTGAGAGAGGAAAGATTGGGAGACACAGGCTGGTCTGAATGACTTCACACATCAATGTGAGGAGTCTAGAACATAAGGAAAAATTGTAATAGAGCTACTGGTTTTAAAGAGTAAGTAGAGAGGAATGGAAACAAACATCTTTTGCTAAGGCTTTACTATGATAAAATTTCTTTAATTTTATCTCCCTTAAAGCGAGATATGGAAAATACTGGCTACATTTTACAAAAGACTAACCAGCTCATTATTAGTGCTTAATATCAGGTTTGATTGCTTAAATATAAATAAAATATAAATAGTAGTAATTATTAAACTTTTCTAATAAAGACTAAAATATTTTAATATCCTAGTCTGTTTCTAAGACTATTTACTCCTAAAATCAAGCTTTAAATATGAAAGTTAGCGATGATCCCATGGTGAACTCTATGTGGAAGGAAATATACAGCATTTAATTTAATGTCTAACTCTTTTATAAACATCCGAGAGGGATGAAGTGAAACAAAGCTCAAAGTATCAAGAGAACAATAACAGAAAGCAAAAACAATGAAGCAGGCTTGGCAGGACTGAAAATGAAGAACTCATAACTGCACACAGTAGACTTCACTGCTCGCTGGTCTTCAGATTGCTCTGAAACCCCACGGAATAAGAGAAATAAAGCCAAACACATGGCACTTGAAGGGGACAGAAAAATCCTATAGTGGGAAATTGCTCTTGATGGCACAAAAAGGTTTGATAACTAAAACAAATAAATATTAAATATAGAAATATTTAACAGTAGATTTTATAAAGGAAATCACTATGAAACATCACATGAAAATTGACTTGGCAGGTTCAAAAATTGTGGCATTCTTATTGCCTGTCTTTTAAGAAAAATGTGAATACATAATTTTGCATGGAAACTACGTATCTCAAACTTTGCAAGTTGTCCTTTCCCATAAAAATACTTAAATAAACACAAAAGTGGCTAAGATACATATTTCAATACACTCTGAAAAGTATGGTCAATTACAAATGTAATTACAATCACAATATATCCCTTTATGTGCAATATATGTTACAATTAGTATATACATACATAATACACATATAATACATTTATACATACATACTTACATACATACATACATACATACATACATACATGCATACATACATACAGTTACCGTGCTTGGATGCATAAAATTTCTGGGTAGAATTAAATGGAATATATGCCGGAAAATAATTTTAAAGAGAAGTAGGATATTGTCATCACTACTAAACTATCACAAGCTTTCTGCATAGGGTCACCAAATGTTAGTCCAAACCTAACATGTTCTAAAATTTGGAATGTAGTCTTATTTTCTTTTGACATATCATCTTGTATGAGTGTGTGTGTGTGTGTCTTTATCTATGTACACATGTTCATTTTTGCACATTTGGGCATAAACAATTGTGTGCATGTGTACACAGGGAGGGCAAAGGTCAGTGTATTCTCAGTGCTTTGTTCGGTTGCTTTGCACTTAACATGTTGAGAGATGATTCTCTTTGAATGTGGTGTTCATGGGACTAGCTGACAGGAAGCTGCAGGGAGGTTTTTTCTCTCCTCTTAAGTGCTCCTTTAGTTCTTCTCATATGTGACACTATGCATGGTTTTAAGGATGGTGCTGGGGTCTGAACTATGGTTGGCATTCTTTGTGACAGAAACTTTGCTGACTGTGTCATATAACCAGATCCTTTGACAATTATCATTGAAATTTCTACCTTTTTTTTTTTAAAAAAAGAATGGCAATTGAACTATGGAAATCAAAATACAAGATAAGGGCCAACTTTTCAAAGCCTAGTTTCAGTCTTTTAGAAATTTTGTTGACTAAGACATTGGTAGTGTTTTAAATCAAAATGGCAGCCAATACATATGATCTCAGGACTGATTACCGGTATAAGAAAACCAATAGGGTTATCTTACTCAGAATGATGTTCTCTACCTCCATTCATTTGCCTGCAAAATTCAATATGGCATCATTTTTTTTTTTCTGCGGTGCAGTACTCCATTGTGTAAATGTACCACATTTTCCTTATCCATTCTTCAGTTGAGGGGCATTTAGGTTGTTTCCAGGTTCTGGTTATGACAAATAATGCTGCTATGAACATAGTTGAGCACATGTCCTTGTGGCACAATTGAGCAATCACAGAGAACCTAGACAACAATGAGGACCCGAAGAGAGACATACATGGATCTAATCTACATGGGAAGTAGAAAAAGACAAGATCTCCTGAGTAAATTGGGAGCATGGGGACCTTGGGGGAAGGTTGAAGGGGACGGGAGAGGCAGGGAGGGGAGTAGAGAAAAATGTAGAGCTGAATAAAAATCAATAAAAAAAAGAAAACCAATAGGGAAGCTATTCCCTGAGGAAAGGCATTTCTCTCATTCTTGGCCTTCATCGGTTGCACTTAGTTCTTTGTATGGGGTTGAGGATCCATGAAATTTTTCCCTTCAGGTAACTTTTTAGATATTGTAGGAAGTTTTATTTATACAAGGAATATGTATGTATGTACACACACAAACACAGACACACACACATGTGTATATATATATATATATGCAATGATTTAATTAATATCATTCTTGAGTGATTATTTCAGGTCTGGGCAGCCGGTAAACAAGCAGCCTCTGACTACATGGAATCATTATAATTTCAAGAAATAAAACAATGACGTAATAAATACTTTTAAAAAACAAATGCAGCTGTTTCCTTGCCTCGTTAATGCTTTAAAACTATATCATGAATAAAAATCTCATGTGTGAAAAATAATTAAGTTATAATATTTATTTCATTTTACATGTATTATAATGTAATTGTGGTAGAAAAATAAAGTATAGACAGGCTTTATAGAGTTTTCATCTGTATCTCTTTCTGTATGTTTTATTTACAACCCTGATCTTCTCAAATACAATAATTCAGGAACTCAAGAGATGACTTAGCAGTTAGGAGCATTTTCAGCTCTTCCAGAGGATGCAATCCTTAGCCTTGGTATCCACATGGTGGCTCAAACCCATCTGTAACTCTGGTTCTAGCGTACCCTCTTCTGATCTGCATAGGCACAAGGCACACATAAGATGCATATTTATACATGAAGGCCAAACACCAATAACGATGATGATGGTGTTTACTGATGACATTTAATATAAAACACTCACTTCTTTTCTGTTGTCTCCAAAGTTCTTGCACTTATCTACTCTAAGCTGTGACACATCTTCATGTTTTTCTTTATTCTTCTCTGTGTTTAAATCTATAGCAACAATAAAATAATTTTAGTATTTGTTTCTCATGATGATGTTCATAGGCCATAGCTATTTACCCTTCTTTCATCTTGGGAGTTCAGACATCTATGTATTTTACCATTACTTGGAGAGCAGTCTTTCATTGAAATCCATTCAGGAAAGGTCTGTATCATGGGATAAAAGTGGCAATGAAGCACAACAGGAGTGAATGGCATTGTGAATACATTTTAGATGCAGGAAGCAAGAACAACAAAAATGTTTTTTTTTTGTGGTAAGAAAATCAGATGTGTATATAGAATTACTAGGAACCTTTAACGAGTATCATTTTCAGGTAGTTATTCCTCTTAGGCGATGGAGCCATGTAATGAAAACAGTCTTGATAGAAAGAGCCCATCGAAAAGAATATCTGTATCTTTCATTTGAAAGTAAATCTTAGAATAAAATATTTCCAAAGACAAAACATTCATTTTCAGTGTCTTTTGAGAAGGGAAGGTTTGTTGGCATTAAATTTATTTCTCATAGTGAATTTTTAACATGAATGCTTAAGATAATAATAAAAGTACCTTCTTTAGTAAAGTTTTATATTTTAAATCCAACACATATATGCTTTTAAGTCTCTCTCCTTCTGTGTATAGTAGAAATGTTATGGATATGGAAAGGTTACCATATGAAAGTATAATTTGAAACTTATGTGATTGAATTTGCAATATTCAGTAATATCATGGCTTATAATGCTAATAATTGGGTATAACAAACGAATATTAAAATTTTTATAGCAATCGTTTTCAGAATGACAATGTAATACTAAAATTCATATATAATAACTAAGTTTTGATACCTATACTATGTCCCAGATCTTCTTATTATTCTTTGAATTTTTATAATTACTATTGTAGAGGATGGGAGATTTAATCCCTTTAAGGCATTCTGGTCCAATATTGTATCATTTCAATATGGCCACTTGATGACAGGATTGAATCATACCAACAGTACAAAACCTGGCACAGTTCTTTTCAGAATAGTCACCTTTTAAATAAGTTAATTATGTTCAGAAGGTACAGAGAGAAGCTGCTTGGGTCTAGTAAACTGAGTATAGAAAGTGAGGAATTTTGCCTTTATTGAGTCATAAAGCCCAGCTTCTTAGGAAGAAGAGAAGAACTAGAAAGGGAATATGAATCTTCTGTAACGGGAAGTCCAAGCAATAAAAAAATTGAAAGTTGGGCTCAACTGTAAGTTAATATACACAAGATACTCAGTTAACAGAAGTAAAGTGATGTATAGGCTTAGTCAAATGGAGACGGTAGAGTGCTACCTTCAGATCTGAAATGTTAGGCTCCACTGTCATTTTAAGCTATGCTTTCCACTATCCTAGATTGAGTGGAATGTTAGTATAACTCTACCAACTACCAACACAACAACACATGGATTTACATGGTGGAGAGGGTGTTACGCAAAGCTCATAGTCCTGGGTGAAACTGTAAACAAAAAATTTGAATGTCATAACCAAGCTGGATTTTGAGCATTGAAGGTCAAATGACATCTTAGGCGAGAATTCATTAGCTTAGAATGTAGGAGTTGTATGATTTTTTTTTCTACAGTGTGTATAATAGCTAACAAAACCAAACTTACTAGAATGAAGAAACAGAGAATATATTTGGTTCTTTGTATTTCAATAAATATTTAGATAATTGCTTTCATCTCAGAATATTCTGTCTTTGTAAATGTTTTAAAATAACCATAATGCTATAAATAAGCTACATTTATATTCATTGCTGCATGTCCATTGTTTGTAATCAACAAGAAAGGAATATTATTTCAACCAACATATGAACTGATTATTGTTGTGTCTTGGAAGATCATAAATAGAAGATATTCATAGTACTGGAGATTATTTTAAATATTTCCTGGCTAGCAAAATCTGAAAGAAAATAAATGAAGTAGGTAAACCAAATTTACTTCAGATTTAGTCACAAAGAGTTATAAATTTCTTCCCTTGATGAGTTCATTATATAATGTAAGATATTTACTATAGTTACATCCCACTGGTATATTTTGCAGGTCATTGTTTAGTGACAGGAATGAATTCTCCAAAGATCTCTATTATAAAGCATAACAAATTCATAAATTCATCACTTAGAGGCACGTAAAAAGTGGATTACTGTAAAAGCATCTGGCTATGACTTAGATCATTCTGTTAGAAGAGTGAGAATAACTTTTTAAAACTGGTGTGACAGGAGAGAGTGTAATCAGTCCTGACTAAGAGTAACCATGACCATCAGTTGAACTAATTCATGCATAAAGTTGTGTAGTCAAGTGGGACTAATTTTATTCGCTTATTCCTTTAAAAGATTTATGTTATTTTATATTATATTGATCTGTAACTGTCTCCAAAAGTGCACATAGATAGATAGATGGATAGATAGATGTGTTTGTGAGTGTGTGCATGTCTTCAAGATATTTCAATAACAAATTCATATGTTGGTTGACTTAGTATTGTTCTCTTTATTAAAAACAATGCACTAAGAAGTCTGATGTCATAGTTCACATGACAATTAAAATACAACTTACTTGTAACTTTATGATTATTCTAAAACATGGTAAATGTTTGGAACTATAATTCTTTTTTTAGATGCACAATAATATAGATGAAAATAATTATGTGTATGTGAAAATAATTATTAGTAATATATATGTATATATATGATACATATGAAGAGAGAGAAAGAGATAGCTAAGAGAGGGTTTATAGACCATGAATAAATTATTCAGTTATGAGTATTTAGGCAGTATTTGAAAGTATGTTTTAGTTGAGATCCCTGACAGAGATAATGCAATATAATTAGAGCTCAGAAGATACAAAATGATTGTAGTCTGAAATATTAAGTTGAAATTCAAACAGGTAGGCAAGCAACTCTGTTACTTCAAAAGCCATTGTGCTCTTTGCAATGATCTAAACAAATGTATCTATTTCTTTTCTACGAAAAGAAATTCAGGATGATTAAGAGTAATCAGCAAACAAAAACAACATAGTGAGCATTAATTTAAGATATAACTTACAAACAACAAGATCACAGGCACCAAGAACTGGAAGGCTTAATATAATAGACAGAAGATCAAAGAAATAAGGGCCAAGAATTTACACTATAAAGACTAATTTACAGTTATTTACAGTTAGTAATAGCTATGTTGGGGTATGTTCAAAATCAGATCAGAAAAACAAAGGATACAAATAAGAATAAGAATAAAAAGAATAATTAATAGCAAGAGAAGTAGTAAAATTTAAAGTTCTTGCTCATATATAGACTCTAAAATCTAACACAGAAATGTTAATGATAGAGAATAACAAAGCCATGTGGTGTGGAAGCAAGTTAAAAATCAGATGCATATTTAATCAATGTATTCATGCTTGGAAGTAGCGCAATGAAGTATGTTGATATTTAAAATCAGTTAAGCAAGCAATGAAGAAAGAAAGGAAAAGAAATGAGAAAAAAGGGAGGATACAGTTTTCTGCTATCATGTTAATATTTTAATAAGATTTTTTGTAATATAAAGTGTTTTTGGAGTTGGGAAGTTTAAAATATAGCCTAAATATTACTTTAATATTGTTCTAATTTAATTTGAAATATTAGAATTATTTTTATTAACTGTATATATGTCTACAGTCATCTTAAAATTCATAAAATCTGACAATTGATAATCTTCTCAATTGTTTGTAAAGTACGGCTACTAAGAATGTATAATTTCAAGGACCTCTAAGTAGGAAGGAAAAACATTCTGAAGCTTAGTAATATGATATTAACCTTTCTCATGATATTATTTTAACTATATAAAGATGCCTTACATTACTATAGAATATTACTTTAACTGAGTAAAGGTGTGTTACAATTGTTTATACTACATTTAGTTAATGATGTAAGTATGTGTTTTAACTATGTAAAGATGTGTTGCATTTGTTTTACCTTGCCTGCCTAAGGCAACTGGTTGGTCTAATAAAAAGCTGAATAGCCAATCACTAGACAGTAAAAAGGATAGGCAGGGCTAGTAGGCACAGAGAATAAATAGGAGGAGGATTCTAAGAAAAGTGGAGAGACTCAGAAAGAAGAGTAGGTAAAAATAAGGACATACTCGGGTGAGAAGCCAGGCAGTCACTAGCCAGCCAGACACAAGAAGCAGTGAAAGTAAGATACACAGAAGGAAAGAAAAGTAAAAAGTCCCAAGACAAAATGTAGATAAAAAGAAACAGGTGAATCTAAGTTAAAAGAGCTAGACAGAAAGCTAAGCGAGGCCAAGCATTCATAACTAATAATAAGTCTCCATGTCATAATTGAGGAGCTGGTTGATGGCCTAAAAGTAAAATCATGGTACACCAACTGATACTTTGTCTCTTTGTAGTAATGAGGAGAGTACCAATCTGTAGGCTGTGTTCCGCCACCCTGCTCCCAGCCGCCAGCGCAGGGCCCCTTGTTCTGTCCTGCCCTGCTAGCTTACACCCGAAATAATTACACAGAAACTGTATTCATTTAAACACTGTCTGGCCCATTAGTTCTAGCCTCTTATTAGCTAACTCTCACATCTTGATTCAACCCATTTTTAATAATCTGTGTGTCACCACGAGGCCTAGATTACCGGGAAAGATTCAGCATGTCTGATTTGGCAGCTTCATGCCGGGGGCTCTCTCTATCTTCTTACCAGCATTCCGTTTTCTTTTCCCTGCCTATCTAAGTCCTGCCCTATCAAAAGGCCAAGGCAGCTTCTTTATTTAACCAATGAAAGCAACACAAATGCAGAAGGCCCAAGGTGGCCTACTAACTCCATGTAAAACCTGAGAGGGCTTGAAAAGAATTCTAGATACAAATAGAGAGTTTAACACAGCTTTTTGCTGTTTGTGTGCCACAGAGAGAATTTCCTGACTCAGCAGCCACAAAAAAAAAAAAAAAAAAAAAAAAAAAAGCCATGGCAGTTTTAAAATGCCGGCTTTCTGCCAGTGCAATCTCTGGCTCTTGCGCGAGACAGAGAATTTGGATGGGGTTTTGTGACTAAAGTGCTACGGCTTGCTTGATGGCCATGTGGACTGCTGCCTGACTGGAACTGTGCACGGCTCAGGGGCATCAAATGGCTCTGAAGCAGGAGCGGCTCTGCAATGTTGAACTGTGCTGATTGCAGGCTGGAACTATCGTAATTAATAACAGCACACTTAGGGTTTAGACTGGGCAGGAAACAGGTGGTACCGTATTACCACTACATGGCGCAACTTAAGTTTTTAAGAAGTGCTTAGCATTTTAAGAAGTGCTCCTGGATAGTAAAGAATTACAGATTCACAATAGGACAGATTCAGACATAAAGGACCTCTAAATGAGTCACACTGTTGAATAAAGATACGTAGTTTCTCCTACCCTCCACTTTCCGTCACTTCTTTAAAATAAGATTTCCTTAAAAAACTTTCAGCAGTTCAATATATTGAAGCATAGTTGGTTGGCGTCAGAAGATACATGCTGTCTCCCTGACTCTGCCCTTCTTTTTCCTAGCATTCAATCCAGTCCTCTGCCTAGTTCTGTTCTTCCCTGCCATAGGCTCAAAGCAGTTCTTTATTCATTAACCAATAAAAGCAGCATATAGACAGAAGAACCTCCTACACCACCACTGTAGATGGAGGCTGCTTGTCCATTTCCAGGTCACCCAGACCCAAAACCTCACACAGAAACTATATTAATTACAATACTGCTTGGCCATTAACTCAGGCATATTCTTTGACAGGTTTTACATCTTAAATTAATCCATTTCTATTAATTTGTATTTTTCCACAAGGCTCAAGGTTTATTACCTCTTGCTTCTGGGGCAGCTAGATGGTGTCTACCATTTTAAGCATCTACATGGTGTCTCTTTGACTCCACCTACTCTCTCTATCTCTTCCAGCCTGCCTATATTTTATCCTGTTGGGTACCATTTTGTAGATGGAGGCTGCTCATTCATTTCCTGGCTACCAGTCCTGAAAAAAATCACACAGAAACTATATTAACTACAACACTGTCCCACCAATGATTCATGCATCCCACCGTAGGTAATGGTCTCCAAGAAGCAAGTTCATGCACCAGGGATAGATCCTAGTCCTACTGCCAGGAGCCTCACAGATAGTCAAGGCTTTTACCCCTGTCTCTCACATATGGAGGGCCTAGTTTGGTCCCAAGAAGGCTCTACAGCTCTAGAGTTGCTTGGTTCAACTGTTTCTGTAGATTTCTCCAGTATGATCTTGACCTCCCTTGTTCACATATTCCTTACTCCCTCTCTTCGATTGGATTCCAGGAGCTCAGCCTGTGGCTTAGTCATGGATCTGTGCATCCGGTTCCTTCAGTTGCTGGATGAAGGGCGTATGATGATAGTTGGGGTATTCACCAATCTGATGATGTGGGAAGGCCATTTTGGGCTTACTCTCCACCACTGCTAGGAGTCTTAGCTGAGGTTTTCCTTGTGGATTCTTAGGAATTTCCCTAGCACCAGGTTTCTCCCTAACTCCTTAGTGGCTCTCTCTATCAAGATCTCTCTTTCATTGCACTCCCACTCCGTCCCTCTCCCCATTATTTGCCCCATTCCCTCAAGTTCTCATGTCTTATCCCCTCCCCTTTATCGTTCACCCTCACCCCTGGTTTACCCATGAGATCTCATGCCTTTTTAAATTCATCAAAGATTTTGGGTAAAGTTTCTTTGTGTTGTTGTTGTTAAATACAGCTGTTTTTTGTTTTTTTTTCCCCATTCATTGTTCTTTAAATAAGCCTTCATCCACTCCAATAACTTTCTGGATTGTTTAACTAGACATAGATGTAACCTAGTTATGTGGTCCATTGTCGGTGTCCTACCTGGGATAAATGTACTTTTTTTCTTCACATCTCTCCAAAGGAATAAATTATGCCTGGAATTCAAGTTGAAATTGACAGATGCAAAGACAAATTTGGGAGGGTTAGTTGTATCACCCCTGCAATGTGTTATAAGACAAAGACTTAGTTTTTGAGGCTAATACTTTCTGAGATTGGAAAATCTGCAGAGACCATCCCAGTATGACAACCTTCTTCTGGGTTGTGTGCTGGGGTATTTGTGTTTCGCCTTATGGGTGATTAGATAAGCAGCTGACCCTGAGCCCTGTTAGAGAGGTACACCCATGAGGAGAATCTCCATGTGATCATTTTCATCTCTGTGACATGCTTCTATCAGAAATGGTTTCTAGGGACTGAGTACAGAAATGACTGCAGATGCCCTATTGACTAGAGAATATATTCTGGATCCTGAAAGTGACATTATTCTGGATCCTGAAAGTGACATGTATGGAAATATATCTTAATCATGCTGTGATAGAAACAGTGTGGGTTTCACTGTTGGTGATAAGACATGCAACCAAGGCTTATCTGTGTTCCCAGAGCTATCTTGCCCTTCCAAGAGAGGAATTACACTGAGAAAAATATGTGGATATTATCTTCCATTTTAGCCTCTGCAATAGCAAGAAAAAAGGAAAGGGGGTGAATGAAATTGAAGTGTTGACATCCTATGTTTTTCATTGCTTGTGGAGTATAAGGGCAAAGCTACAAGTTATACCCATGCTAGAGCCTTCCCTGTAACCAAAAATTGAGAACCTATGAGAAATAAGTTGAATAGAAAGGAAAAAGAAAAAAATAGAAATGATAAAAGATTCCTCTCAGATCTGACCTTTAAAACAGAGGATGGAAAATTTCATGATTCAGCATGCAGAGGGATGCCTCAATAACATTCCAGCAAAAGAAATGGTATTATAGTTAAAAAAAATACTATGCATGTAAACTGCTTGAACTAAAGAGAATTTTCAGCAAGAAATAAGTCTCTCATAACCTGAATAGTGAGCCTGTGGTCATAGAGGCAAATAAGCCAACCTGGGGAGACAAAAAAGTAAAGAAACTGAATAATAAAAATATTAACTATGTATCTCCCTTAGACAAAGGTTACTTAATTGTATATAACAAAAATAAACCAGAATCTAAAGTATAGGCTCACAGAGCAAGTGAAGGAAATTTCTGTTCGCGGAGTGTGGTTCCTATGAATATCATGGTCTGGAAGACAACAGAAGGCAAAAGGACATTCCTGAAGAAATTGGATTTGTGAGAAGCTGTGCTATGCCCAGTTTACAGGCCTGATAGAATTGCCTTTACAAGAGGTAAGAGAGAACAGACATCTCAGGGACCTTGAACCAAAGTCTTCCAGGCTTCGAGACCAAGTTTTGCACAAATTCTATTTTGTATTAATAATAAAAACCCAGAGTCAGCTATCAGGGGTGAAAGCTGGAAGATCAGAAAAGCAGAGCAGTCAGCCACTAAAGATTTCTTACCTCAACCAATGCTCAGAACAAAGGGGTGCTCCTGTCTCTACGAATGCCGAGACTGCATGCTCAGACTGAATCCTCCGACTGCTTCTCAGATTGCATCCTCAGACTGCATCTGAGCTTCTCTCTCACCCGGCCATGTCACTCCTGTCTCCATCTCCCTAGTGCTGGGATTAAAGGCGTGTGATCACAAATGCTGGGATCACCTTAGTGTGAGCTCTGTTTCTTTTTTAGAGAAATTCAAACTTATGTAGCCCAGGGTGACCTTGCACTCACAGAGATCCATCTACTTCTCTCTCCAAGTGCTGGGATTAAGGTATATGTCACCACTGCCTGGCCTCTATGGCTAATTAGTGGCTTAGTTCTGCACTCTGATCTTCAGGCAAGCTTTTTTGTTAGATTACAAAGAAAATATCACTACATGATAGGTAATGATATTCACAAGATTGGAGGAGTTCTAGTAGATATAAATTATTTAGTAAGCATGTAAAATGGATTCCCAAAACATTAAAGTATCCAAGAGGATTTGCTAATAGAAAAACATATGAATGATGGGGTCTATCTTAGTTACTCAAAATCAAATACTGCTAGATTTATGTCAAGATGGAATTCCTGGCAAAATTGATAAAGTTTCTAATGCTGTGCTTATGAGTATTTAAAGACTGTATGTCAGTTCAATAAAGAAGTGGAAAAAGTAGTTTTAAGGCAGAGGCTATAGGTCTCTCCCACTTTTACACTAGCTATTGAAAGAAAGAGATCTCTGAACGTGAGGGACATCCTAGCTATGGCTCTGATAGGAAGACTGGTATGAGAGAATTGTCTGTATTCTGTCAATTATATTTTATATTTATATAAATATAGTATTTATTTATTATATTTATATAAACACTGATTGGCAGATAGCCAGGCAGGAAGTATAGGCGGGAAAACCAGATAGGAAGTAAAGGTGGGGCAATGAGAACAGGAGAATGATGGGAAGGAAAAAGCCCATTCCTCCCCAGTCCTCCCCAGACCAAGAAAGAAGCAGGATGTGACCTGCCCCACTGAAAAAGGTACTGATCCATGTGGCTAACATATACTAAAATAATGGGTTAATATAAGCTATAAGAGCTAATAAGAAGCCTGGGCCAATCAGTTTATAATCATCTGGAGACCTCTGTGTGATTTTCTTTGGGGCTAAATGGCTGCAGGAACTGGGCAGGACAGAAACCCCAACAAGCAGCCCACTCCTCATATGGTTGACCATAAGTGAGGCCCTACATGGCCACTGATAGCTCCAAAATAAATTATGGATTTTTGTCTGTTATTGGTTTTTGAAGCACAATGTACATGCTTTAGTGGATTTTGGAGTCAAGTGTACTTTAAGTTATGACAACCTCTAAAAGAACAACAGCCGTTAGACTGCATTATATGTGTATAAGGGTATAACCCACTACCTTTGGAATAAAGTAAACTTGACATAGGGATAGGCAATTTTTTATCCTTTAAAAAGACTGTATGAATTTTTCTCCTAATAGAGAATGTACTAGTGGTGACTATGTGGGTGGGGCATACCCTGCTTCACACTGTTGCAGAGTTTCAGCTGAAAGTGTGAGCTATTAGAAGATAACTCCTTCTCAATCAGTCTGTTAAGCTGTAGTACTAGGGCGACAAATATCAACAGCACAGGCTTCCTCAAGACATCAAAAGATTTATAAAAGCCATTAATAAAATAGGGAGAATAGAGAATATTCTCTTAGCCTAAATCTATTTCAGTAGCCTAGTACATTCTGCAAAATGGTAGCTAGTCAGCTCCAGGAAAATGGTTGGCTAAAAATGATATTGCCATTATCATCATACCACTGTACTAAACAGTGCTCTTTTGACAAAAGAATGGATACTAGTGTTGTGGTATTTTCATGTTACATGGAACTTGACAACACAATTTTTTTGTGATTTTCTTAGTTGCTGAATCTCAATTCTAATTTCTATTTCAACAGGAAGCATTCTGATTTTCTTTAAATGTTACTTTCAATTTTATTTAAAGGCTAATAGTCATAATATGATGAGCCACAGTGTCACTTTGATATTCTGTCCACAGTGAAGGATTTCAATATATGGATGATATAGCACTAAGTTCTATTTCCTATGGATTTGAGACTATCAGAAAGACATACAAATGCATGTAAAAGAATGAGAAAGGCAATTTAATCTGCAGAAGATATAACGGTCAGACACAGCTCTAAAATTCTTGAAAGTACTATGGTCAGATCAAATGCTTATCACTTGTGAGACAATTATTTAGAAACATTCATGCCTATAAATGTAAAGCAGCTGTGGATGTTCTTGAGATTTTTGATATATCTGTGAGGTCTTTCTATCCCATTTTGCTCTGGTTGCTCATTGATCTAGATGAGCAGGTGGTTTTTCACTGAAAAGGTTTGAAGAAGAAGGCCAGGAGATGAGTTTGTAAAGAAGAAAATAGGAAATTTTAGGATAAGGTGGTCTTACACAAGATCAGTGGCTTATGCAAGTACATTTATTAACAATTATAACAATTATACACTATTTGCATGGATAAAATGGAACAGAGTCAGTGGAAAGCTATCATACAGAGGGGCAAAGTGAAAATCAATAAGTGTTGCACAAGAAAAACATAAGATATACCACAGGCATCAGAGACTCGGTACACAAGGACCATGGGACTGGTATGATAACCATCACCCCTGAGGATAGGAAGTGTTGAGTTCTCAGGATCAGAAGCCAGAGCTTTCCCAAGCCCTGGGTCAGTAGTAGCTCTGCAAGGTATATTCCTGGCTTTAGAGAAGATGTTGTCTTCCTTCTTCATATAGCAGGTCCTCAGGGAAATGCTCCCAGTGCTCTAACTCCAGGCTACTAATGGCTATGCCGAGCATTTTCTTAGATAAAGAAGGAGTTGTGTTCCTTTTTCATCCATCAGGGCCTTGGGGAAAGCCTCAGGTAAAATCTAGACCTCAGCAGCTCTATGACTCATTTGTATGACTTTGTAAAACAAGGCATCATGTGATATTGACACAAAGAAATTCAGAAGGCTTTTGAACAGGCATCAGATTCTTAAAAGATAGGAGAGGTGTCTTTGTTCCCAAACATGAGCTAAGAGATAGAATTAGGAATTAGCATCATCATGGGAAGGGGCATAAACTTGATATTTAGAACCAGTGTACAGATTACTAGCTGTATGTTAAACAAGTGACCCCATCACTAGGTCCACCTCAGTAGCAATGAGAATAGTTTACCTAATACAGAGTTGGATCCTCAGGGGAATAAGCAAACCCTGACACTGCCTAGAGCATGAGGATCCACATGCTGGAAGACACCGAGATCTAGAATCTAAATAAACATAACTGTTGGGAAAAAGTAAATGTCATGATGGATAACTATATTCGGCTGTACTCATAAACTGATGCCTAGCTTAATTTTCCTCAGAGAGGCTTCCTCTAGCAACTGAGAGGAACAGAGGCAAAGACCCACGGTCAAACATTAGGCTGAGCTCAAGGAATCCTGCAGAAGAGGGGGAAAAAGGATTTTAGCAGTCAAAGAGAAAAAGGACACTACAAGAAACCCCACATAACCAACTAACCTAGCTCACAGGAGCTCACAGAGACTGAACTGACTACCGGGGAGCCTGCATGGGACTTGGCACTTGGCATTTATGTTGCAGTTGTGTAGCTTGGTCCTCTTGTTGGACTTCAAATAGTGGGATCAGGAACTGTCTTTGACTCTTTTACCAGCTTTTGTGACTTTATGTCTCATCTTGGATTGCCTTGTGCAACTTTAAAACATAGGGAAGTACTTAGTTTTATTGCAACCTTGTATGCCATGCTTCATTGATAACCATGGGAGTCTATGACAGCTTTTGGACTCTTTGTCTCATCTTGGATTGCCTTGTGCAACTTTAATACATAGGGAAGTACTTAGTTTATTGCAACTTTGTATGCCATGCTTCGTTGATAACCTTGAGAGACCTGCCCTTTACTGAACATAATTGGAGGAGAAGTAGATTTGGAATGGTATCAATGGAATGGGGAGGTGAGTGGGAGGAGAAAAGGAGGGAGATACTTTGGTCAGGATGTAAAATAGATAGATAGATAGATAGATAGATAGATAGATAGATAGATAGATAGATAGATGGAAGATAGATAGATAGATAGATAGATAGATAGATAGATAGATAGATAGATAGATAGATAGATAGATAGATGTTGCCTCCTTCTGGTAAGGTACAGAATCAAACTCTGCAATGGTAGCAGGCATATTAATACCACAAGTGTGGGGGTTTCAAGCCCTACCACCACTATTATGCAGGCCTTGCTGAGATTAATGTCCTTCAAAGTCACTGACCCAATCTCAGTAATTTGTTCAGTAGTCAATTGACAGAGTGTCAAGTTAATGGCTCAAAATCCCTAAAACAAAATAAAACAAAACAGAACAACAACAACAACAGCAAAACAAAATACAAAAAGCAAACAAAAAACACAATACAACAACAACAACAAAAAACTTGGAGCAAGCTCATACAAGCAACCTAACAGCACACTTGAAAATTCCAAAATAATAAAAAGAAGACGAAATCACACCCAAAAGGAGTAGTCGGCAAGCAAGAAATAATCAATTTTAAAGCTGAAACCAATAAAATAGAAATGAAGAGAATAATACAAAGAAATAATGACACAAAGAGTTGGTTCTTTAAGAAAATCAGGAGTAACAACAAATCCACATCCAAGTTTTAAAAACGGTCTGATAACGCAACTCCGATAGAGGAAAGAATATGGAATACACTGAATCATTGGCACATGAAGGCCTTCTGAATCAGAACTCCAAACACAGATAAGAAGACTCCCAATCAATAAGTGGTACCTCATGATGTTAAATGCTTCTACACAGTAAACGACAAACGACTTTATCAATTATGCTTTTGACAGAAGGTCAGTATTTTGAGCATGCAAAGAACAACAAAAAAACTAAACATTAAGAAAACAAGCAACTCAATTAAAAATGAGGCATGGAAATAAACAGAGTTCTTAAAAGAGGAAATGAAAATAACTAAGATATGATAGGCCTATATTCCAAAGTGGATGCCCCAATGGTACAGAGGAACCTTGAGTAACTTTCCAGATAGCCAGCTGTTCCCTTTATTTCTTACAGTTTTAGGAGTCACTTGACTGTACTTCCTGTTTACTTAGGTAACATTATTTTCTTCTCAGGTCTTTGATGGAGTTGAAGACAAGGTGATTACAGTTATAGTTTTTACTACTTGTGATAGAGGATAAATTAGATATAAAATTTTAAACTCACTAACATAAGATAGATAATTAAATATTTTTCTAATTTTTTCAACTACAAGTGGACTAGATATTATAACTGTAATTCTTATTTGATAACTGCTTTGTTGCATAAAATTTTACTTTGTTAAAGTTAAAACCTAACCTTTTGGTTAGATAGAAAGTGGGACGTGCTATGGGATTCTTCTGTACACTATGAACATGTATTGTTCCCATTGGTTAACAATAAAAGCTGTTTGACCAATAGCCAGGTGGGATAGGCTTAGGCTGAACAATCAAACTAAGGACTCAGATAAGGAGGGGAGAATCGAGAAAGACTCAAGCAGCCACCTAAGATACAGTATGCCAGTATACCAGTAAAAGCCATGGCCATATGGAAATACATATGTTAATAGAAATGGGTCAATTTAGATATAAGAGCTAGTTAGTAATAAGCCTGCACTGTAGGCCAATGAGTTTGTAAATTCTTTAAGTTTCTGTGTGATTATTTGCGACTGTGTGGTGAGGGCACAAAAGCATGTCCTTTATTTATGGATATTCAATAATCTAATAATTAAATAAGAAACACTAACGCAACAACGTTCTAAGCTTCCATGTAGATTCTAAAGTGTTCTACTCTTCCATATGATAATCTCAACTCTCTATTTTTTTAAAAAATACTAAATCTATATATTCTCTAGTAAGAAAGATTTCAATAAATATGACTTTATAATTGCAAACGCAAATATTTCTAAGAAAGAATTCTTTCTCTATGAAATAGATAACATAAATTATGGGAAATACTTTAAGTAATTTCATATTATTTGAAATATACAATGAAGTACTACAAATTATAAAGTCAAAGAAACAAATCAAAGACCACAGTTTTAAGACTGTGCAAGATAAAAATATTCCTATTGCAAAGCATTGAAAACTAATGACATATATTCCCGCTCTAGAAAAACAATATAAATGTCATTTTAAGGAAGTTATGTATATAAGGAAAGAATGAGAGGCTGATACTTACTTAAATGAAATTTTGTTTCTGAGGAAAAACATACACCTGAAATTATTTTTTTAATAGGGAAAAAGTATGATAATTGACCATGGTTTTTCATTGTCCAATGCAAATATATGAACATATATATATATTTTAAAATACAACTTTTTTATTCTGCATGAAGTTACTTGTATGTATGTTTTTGGTATGGACCATTTGATATTAGATAATCATTTGGTGTCTTCTTCCCTGAGTAAGTTTGTTTCTCTAAGTCTCAGATTTCCTTAGGTGCCTGTAATTTTTTGTGCCTGCCAAGTTGAAACTTCTTGAGCTTTCCCTTGTCCATTTTCCCACGTCTGTTGTTGATATCTTGTTCACCCCTAATTGAGCTGTCATGTTGGTAATATTTTATGGCGGGAGCTTCTGATATTATTAGGAGAAACAGTCTAACAACAGTATCCCTGATACCTTGGTTTGCACAATTTTTCCAACCCCTTCTTCTTCAATGATCCCTGAAATTTAGGGTGTGTTTTATAATGTAGATGTATCGATTGTCAGTGTGCACTGCAACTCAGCAGTCTGTTTGCTTGTGGTATTCTATAATGGTCTCTGTCTACTGAAAGCAAAAGTTTTCTTCATGGGGGAATGAGGACTGCCCTTATTTGTGGGTATATGGGCAAAAATTTAGGATGTTGCTAACTGTTCTATGCTGATTTAATAACCTGGTGTTCATTGATTTGCCTCCAAGCTCTTTATAGTTAGCAAGGATTCCAATTTCAGCCATCATTCCTCTCTTTAGTTGTAATTGAATCCAATTAGGAACTGTTGGTCACTTCCACAGTAAGTGAGCCACTACTGCACTGTCGGAGTTATTGTGCTATGCTGGTTATTATTGCGTCAAACCTGAGAAGGACTTCGGTTGCTTCCTTCCTTTGGAAGCTTTCATGGCCCCTTCTGGTACTATGAAAGCTATTCCTCAGGGAGTTCAAGCTCAGGCATCCTTGTGTCCTGAAGTTCAAAGTGTCTTCAGCAGTAGAGACTGACCTTCCATTTTCATAGTAGGAGTTAACCAAAGAAAACCCTGACCCTAGGAAGGTGTGAATCCCAACTGACTAGGATCCCCAAAAGCCAGTACATGCAGTAGAATCAAATCCCAGTGCCATTATCATTGGCTTCTCAGTCAGTCCCCATTGTCAGTCATAGTCAGAGAGTCTGTTTCGATCACATGCTCGTTCAGTCCCAGTCCAGCTGGCTTTGGTGAGCTCCCACTAGATCAGGCACACCATCTCAATGGGTGGACGAATCCCTTGCGGTTCTGACTTCTGTGTTCATCTTCTCCCTCCTTCTGCTCTTCAACTGGATGGAGACGAGAGGGCCTTGGGCTTCCCACAGGGCAGGGTAACCTGCCCTCTCTTAGGACTGGAGGGGAAAAGGGGAGGGGGAGTGGGGAAGCGGGAGGGAAATGGGAGGAGCGGAGGAGGTGGAAATTTTGAATGGTACTATTTATAATGCAATAATAAAAAATTAAATGTGGAAATAAAAAAGAAAACCCTGACCCATAACTCGAAAGAGAGCTCCTCATGCTTAGTGTTAGAGTTATTAGATGGTCTTTGGTTCTTGAAAGAAACACTGTCAGTCCAGATAGGAAATTTTACTTAAATTCTATATGTATATTTCTACACTGACTTATCTGTATTGTAGATTTTTAGGGAGACTTTGTGAAAATAATGACTTATGTTTTTACTTAGACAACCTTATTGCTGTTTTACCCTCCTCTCTCCTTCTTGTGTCTCTATCTCCCTCTTTTTTCTTAATAAGAACCCTCTTTTATTATTTTTCTTTCTAATCAGTAGTCTTATATATTAGTTTTACTGCCCAATATTTCTCTCTATAAGTGTCTTTTGATTATATTTTAAAGTATAAAATATAAAATGTAGCATGAATAATAAAAATCAAGTACAGATATTAGAGGTCAACCTGAAGATCAGAAAAGCAAAGCAGCCAAGCCACTAGAGAGCTCTTCCCTCTAGAAATTTTCAGACTGAAATAGAGCAAATTCCTGTCTCACACCCCTTTATATTCCTCTTTAGTGCTGGGATTAAAAGCATGCACCACCACCGCCTAGCCTCTATGGTTAACTAGTGTGGCTGCTAGAATTAAAGACGTGTGCCACCACTGCATGACTTGTATAGTTTGATTAGTGTGGCTGTTTTGCTTTCTTGTGTGTAGACAAGCTTTATTTATTAAAACACAAATGAAATATCAGTACAGTAAAATGTTAGCTAAGGTTTTATTTTATTAATAAGAACTCATCCCTCTGAACCCGGGTAAGGGTTGTATGGCTGGGGCAGACTGTCGGGCTACTGACAGTGAGACCAGGATTTATTCTTACTGCTTTTACTGGGTTTATGGAACCCATTCTCTTTGGAGGGATACCTTGCTCAGCCTAGATATACCTTGGTCCTGCCTGGAAGTAATGTGGATGGGGTGGGGTAAGGAAGAAGGTGGATGGAGTGGGAGGAGGGGATTGGTATGTAAAATAAGAAAAGATAGTTTTAAAAAATTAATTAATTAAAAAGGAATAAAAGAAACAACAAAGCAAACTAAAAACAAAACAAAAGAACTAAGAGCAAGCAGTATTTTTTATAAAATAACATTATCTACAAACCAGAAGTTTTACTTATAAATAAGCTTACCATTATTTTCTATGAATGTGAAAATTTAATTCTAATAAATGACTGTGTCATTATTAGTGCATGATTGGCACCTGAAAGATTGGTATTGAGTTTTTTATGACTCTATAGACTTTGTGAATACTGCTTCAAGCACTGAGAGTAAATATATTGCAGAGTCAAAAGCAATAATAGAAAAGTAAATAATAGCATATACTTATTAATATAAATGTCTCTTACCTTGAGTTATTGTGGGATACATTTATGCTATAATTAGAACCTAATCAAACATAAATGCATTTTGTGAACTGGAGACTGTAAGTATCTGCTGCCATTTTTGATATGAGGCTTCATTTTGAATGACCTAAAGAGGGTTTCTACTGGTTTTTAGTTTGCTAAAATAGATATTTAGATCCCAGGCTAAAGCAGATAGCCAGTTCTAGAAACATATATGAAATGCATGTTAGCAATTAGATATGTATTATTTATGACCCTCTTACTGAAGTCTTTTCTTCACAAATCACATGTACCCGAAGCTGACACTGAAACTTATGGCAATCCTATAACCTCAGTTGCATTAGTGCTAGGATTACAGTATTGTGCCACTTTACATGGCATCTTTGTCGTGTTCTCAGTACATACAGATGCAGTTGTGATCCTTGGGTGTAACTGGTCTATCTGACCTGATTAGCAACATTTTGCAGTGAAGGCAGATATAAACTCTGTAATTCTGTTTAGGGTAGGGAATTCTCTTCCATCTCTGATTTAAAGGATGCAAATCCCTCTGAGGTAAATCTACCAACTACAGTATCATTTTTAAGAAGATTTTCTTTAGTTTAAAGATGTAAAAAATGAATTACAGTGTTTTAAGAAGACAAACTACAACTTGTTTCAGAAACTGTCCTTCACAATCTAAACATGCTTCATAACAAAATACCTTTGATAATACCAATGAAACAACATTGCAAACTTATATTTTCATTAAAACCATACAGATCAATTCTACACTACATATATTTTTGGTCCACTGACGATTCAAATAGAAAAAAATACTATACTTGATTCTAAGTTAGAGAATTACAAACACTAATGTGACAGCATGCATGCATCATTATTTGCTAAGAATGTGTTCAGCTTTTGATTGTTTGCTCAATTATGTATAAATAAATGCATACACAATCCAAACCAATCATTAATCTCAAATGAATTATATATATATATATATATCTGTGAAATGTATTTCATGTTTATTGCATATATTTTTCTTAGTATATTTTACCCAGAAAATTGCACATAGAATATAGGTTCTACGGTTTGTGGTTCATAAACTCTATTATTGATTATATTGATTTATTAAAAAACCAGGAAGACATATACATAAGGGATCAAAAGCAATGGTAATTAGAAAAATTATAGAATCTGGTCTCTTTGTGAAATTTTGATGTAAATTATATAAAATGTACTGACATTTGAGAGTTCTCAAAATCACCACACATTTTCTTAATATAATTTCAGAACTAATCTAATTCATTCATTCATGTTTTTTAAGTATATAACACACCCAGGCATATTTTAACCATTATGATAAATAGCAGTAAAGGGAACAAAGCCTCAATTGTGATCACATTTCTTAAAATTAAAACACTGTGAATGGCAAGTGATAATGTGTGTGTGTTTGTATGTACGTGTGTGTATACACATGAATATAAAAATATTAAATCTGAGTAAGGGAAATGAGTTAGTATAGAGTTGTACTAGTGGTATAGCAGTATGATTCATTCTGGATGAACAGATAAATACTACATGAAAATATGCATTTGAGCAGAGTCCTAAATGAAGTGAGATGGTCACCTATGAGGGTCTATTAGGAATATTCAATAAGGAGATCTTGTCTTTTTCTATACTCAAGGAGCTTAGATCTATGTATGTCTCTCTTAGGGTCCTCATTGTTTTAAAAACCACTTATGAGTGAGTACATGTGTTATTTGTCTTTCTGTGTCTGGGCTACCTGACACAGATGTTTTCTAGGTCCATCCATTTTCCTGCAAAATTCAAGCACTTGTTATTTTTTTTTCTTCTGTGTAATACTCCATTGTGCAAATGTACCATATTTTCCTCATCCATTCATTGGTTGAATGGCATTTAGGCTGTTTTCAGGTTTTGGTTATAACAAACAATGCTACTTGAGCACATGTCCTTGTAGCATGATTGAACATCCTTTGGATATATACCCCAAAGTAGTCTTAAGGCAGGTTTTTTTCCTAATTTTCTGAGAAATTGCCACACTGACATCCAAAGGTGTTGTACCAGCTTGCATTCCCACCAGCAATGCAGAAGTGTTCCCTTTTCCCCACAACCTCTCCAGCATAGGCTGTCATCAGTGTTTTTGATCTTGGCCATTCTTACAGGTGTAAGATGGAATCTCAGAGTTGTTTTGATTTGCATTTCTCTGATGACTAAGGATGTTGAACATTTCCTTAAGTGTCTTTCAGCCATTTTAGATTTCCCCATTAAGAGTTCTCTGTTTAGGTCTGTACTCCATTTTTTTTGTTGTTGTTGAATTATTTGTTCTTTTGATGACCAATTTCTTGAAATCTTTGTATATTTTAGAGATTAGCCCTCTGTCCAATGTGGGGTTAGTGAAGATTTTTTCCCATTCTGTAGGTTGTTGTTTTGTCTTGTTGACCATATCCTTTGCTTTCCAGAAGCATTTCAGTTTCAGGGGGTCCCAATTATTAATTTTTTCTCTCATTGTCAATAAAAGGACAAGCAAGAGAAATTTCCTTAAAGTAAGAGGACATTTCTCATCTGTTGTGTATATCCCTTTCATGATAGTTATTTACAATAGTAGCTATATGTTTATATTATTTTTAAATATGTATAATGTGGTATAATTCTACTTATCTTCTTTCTCAATGAATCATTTCATCTTCAGCACAGTCCTTAACCACATGAAGTTTTGGTCGAAATGTACCCTTTAAATTATGAAATACAAGATTTATTTAGCATAAAATCTTTTTGTTTTGTTTTGTGCTTCCAAGTCAGTTTGCAGAGTTAATAAAAGAAATAAGCATTGGATTATCTCAAGGCAAATATGATTTATAAGTATGATTCCTTAATGTGAAATATGGGTAAATATTTATAAATATATATATATACCAAATCAGGAAACTTTTCTGTCTATTCTTTACCTCATATTCAGCAACTATCAAATGATTTAGTTGAATTTTCAGGTTCTAAAATATGCATTTTATGCTTCTAGAGTATCTACAGATGTTAAAGGGCAGACAAACTTAGGTTTGATAATAGTTTCCTGAAATGATAAAAAGTATAATGTAATGTGTTAAATATACTTCTACAAATAAATGCCTACACAGAACCTCAGACAGTGACTTTTCATTATTATTAGTATTAGTACTGTTATTTATATTAATTTTTTTGGAAATACAAGTAAAATTTTTGAAATGAGATCACGCTGGATTTAAGGTCCATCGTAAACCCAAGTGCCATGGACTGGCTCAGGGGAGCCCCTCAAACCGTGGGAAAATCAGGGTCTTGGTACCAGGAAGGCACAAGTTAGGCGAATGACAGACAGACACAGCGCACAAGGGAATGTTTTGAATCTGTTGCGACTTTACTGAATTCATGTTGTCATTATATAGTATTCAAACAAAGAACAAACCAGAAGGTCACGTATCATTACTTGGCACAGTATGAAAGCTTCTTTTAGTCACATCAGCAATTTTAAGAAAAGCATATTATCAGGAACAGGTGTTATACATAACACATCCTTAGAAGGGAAACTCTTGTCCTTGGGAACATAGACCTCAAACAAGTGGTTTCATTTTATCTAGGAGTAGAAAGTTTCTGTCTCATTATTTGCTATCATGGCCCTTCCTTTTTT
>PVIU01011273.1:0-65580 GCA_004026605.1 Ondatra zibethicus
CACACACACACACACACAGTAGAACAAGGCTGGGAATACATAAGGGTATACTGACTGTAGAGCTCATCACTGCTGAAGGTTCACCTCTTTTATCTACTGTAAGGTGAAGTACAGTAGAGTGTAGTGGAGTATAATATGGTACAGTACGTACAGCTTAGCTGTGGAAGTTGAGCCAAGGAACAAAAGCCCTAGAAGAATCAAATGCTGAGTGAGGAAAATTGTAACCCATGGGGATAGTGAGATTAGTCTGAGTAGGCTGTCCTGATAATTAGTGAGGCTTTTCTGGGACCCAGAAACAGTTCTCTTAATGTAGGCAGTGTGGGCCTCAGGCTACAGTGTTGAGTGCCTGGAAGGAGATTGCTCAGCATATGGCTTTGTGCACTGCTGCTGTTTGCTGTTACACTGTGGCATGAAAGATCCCTTGAGGAATGGATACCATAAAAATCTTTTCAAAAAAATTTGAAATTAGTATAACTCAGTAGGAAAACCTAATTTGAACAGCCTAGATAAATGTAGAAATGGAATAAGTGTTGTTTTGTTGCTTTTACCAGAAGCTGCTGCTGTTACACAAACTCTGCCTTCTTTCCTGGAACGCCTCTTTGTTTTGTAGGATTTTTGTTGTTCTTTCCTTTATTTTTCTTAACTTAGAACCAAATAGCTTACAGAAGTACATGAGGTAAGCATATGGCCTCTGTGTAATCATGTCCCTGTGCATATTTGATTCAGTGACCATTTTTTATGCTTGAATGACTCTTTTTATGCACGTAGAACAAAATATCAACATGAAAAGCGTTAAACGTGTAAGATCTTTACCTCTGCACCTAGTTACCCAGTGAAGGTTTTAGACAAGTGGATCTCTCTTTATGGCTACCCACAGAACTAATCTACAGAATGTTGGTATCTGGCACCATTTCAAGTGGCTGCAGGATTATTCTAAACAGGTAGAAAGTCACAAAGAATTGGTAGGCCCTAATGTGATTTTTATGCAAGTCTACGTGCACATGTACACAATTGATATAATGAGGGGAACTGTCAGTTCAAATTGGGGAATGGCTTGGTCTAGGCTTTTCCTTGCACATGTTTGATGACTGTTTGTACTCTCCACAATGCCACAAAGTATTATCATTCTGGGACACTTGAAACACGTAGGTGACACACTTTTCCAGGGGCCAGTCATGCATCAACCTTAATCATGGGGTGGGAGAGATGGCTCAGTAGTTAAAGGCCAAGCCTGATGAGGTCACACCGTAGAAGGAGAGCAGCAGTTCCTACAAACTATTCTCTGATTTCCCTGGGTCAATGGGCACACATGCACAAACACATAATAAATAAATGAATGTTAAGGAGAAAAATAAGAATCTTACCCTGTGTCTTAGTTATTTTTCTCTTGCTGTGATGAAACACCATGATCACAGGCAACTCAGATCACAGTTCATCACTGAGGGAAGTCAGAGCAGAAACCAAAGCACAGGCTGTAGAGGAGGAGGAGGAGGAAGAAGAAGAAGAAGCTGCTGCTGCTGCTGCTGCTTCCTCCTCCTCCTCCACCTTATTCTTTCTTTTTCTTCTTCTTCCGCACAATTTGGTGTGTTCTTACACAAGTTTAAATCCTTTCTTCTCTCCTGATGTTGACCTAAAGCACATGTAACTAGCCATTTGGTCTGTCCTGGAGCATCTTAACAGTTTTCTTTCTGACATTCTGCTCTCACAGTGACTGTTTTGTTCAGAATCTATCATTGACATCTGCTTTGGCATTCTGTATCTGACCAGTGGGTAATTCTGAAAGTCTCAGATTTTACTTTCAGATTCATCCGTAGCTGAACCAGCCTCTGCTTTTCCCCCTGACGTTGAAGAATGCTTCCTAGACAAAAGGCCAATTTTAGTTGGCCTTAATTCTCCCTCTGCAGCATTCCTTTAGTTCTATGTGTTTGAAATTCAAGGCCTGTTCTGGTTTCAAGTACACTTTTTAAAAAGTCTGAAACAGAAATGTATTATTGGACTGATAATACCTTACGAAGGCCAATAATGGTTTTATGTAGGAGCCACAGTGCTGTTTTTGTTAGTGGCTTAAGTGCCTTTGACTGCTCTTTCTTTCCACCCCCTTCTCCTCCCTCAGGTTTCTTGAATCATGTTAAGTAACTTGATATTCCTCTTGTCCTGTATAATGTAAGCTAACATTGGCAAATTGTTGTCAGAGTGCTTCAGGGAAAGAATTCAGTTCAGCACACAGTAGTATAATTTTGTGGCGATTGTAATGGTTCTTGAAGTACAGAGTGATCAAGAAGCCTTGGATGTCATTTATTTTTTCCTTCACATTTAGCATATTATACAATACTGAATTTTAAAAAATATTTGGAGAGAACAGATCATCCGTGATGCCTCTAACCCAACTTTTTTAGTTTTGATTTTCAGTCTTTCTTTTTTTTCTCTTGTTTTAAACAATGGTCTTTGCCTTCTTACTTTATGATGATAAAAATATTGTTTTATGGTTTTACAGTCTTTCATTAGTTTTTTTTGAGAACTGTTTGTTACTTTTACAAACCACCTCTCTGAAGATTGTCTAAATTTTGGCTAATGACCATCAGTGTTCTGATCTACTTCTGAGTCATTAGCTCTTTTTCCAACTGAGCAGCTTCCAGAAGTAAGCAGCTAAGGCAGAAATAATGGAATGCCCAACCTTGTGGTGCTATAGGATGCTGTCAGTTGCTTTGTCAATGTTGGATGATGCAGTTATCCACGAAGAACCATCATTATAGAATGGACTACTATGTTAGCTGCTTTGGCCATCTCTGGGCCTCACATGTGTCCCATTTAACAGACTCCATGTGATGTACTACCAAGGAGAAAAGATGTCAATCATGACTTACTGTCCCATGAAGGAAGGAGGAAGCGTCACTCTGACTCACTGCCTTGTAAAAATGAGATGAAGGAAGCTCTTCAGTGTATGTTCTCATAATGGTTCAGGTCTTGACTCCAGAGTTGGATGGCCTGGGTTTGTTGCCTAACTCACTGTTTCCCTACTATTTGAGTTGGGCAAGGTGCTCAGAAAAATTGTCATCATATTCTAATCATCCTCCAGCATCTCTTAGTCTTGATAGCTTATTTGAGCATTCATGTTCATGAACATCCGTGTTACTCTGTCTGTGCTGGGTGCCCCGAGGAGCCTCTCGGGAAACAAGCATTGACTCTGTCCTAGTTTTTTCAAAAACTGGCTTTCTGCTGCCTTTTAAGTAAGGGGCTGTATGTTCCAGTCACATCCTCATATTCTTTGGAAGCTCTCCCTGCTTCTTCCTTAGGCTTAAACTACTAGAACCGCTGGGTATTCTGACCCTAGAGCTCTTCCTGCCTTGCCCTTTGTTCTCTGAAGCCAGGTGAAACACCCTACTTCTCAGTCACTTGCTCCCTGCCCCTTCCAGCAAGGACTTCTAGAGCCTCTATGCAGTGTGTGCAAAGGCAGAGTTTTGCTGGCTTTGTGGCTTAAATGTACACTAGCCCTGCAATGTACTGCATTTCTGGAAAGGAAGCATTTACTTTTCATCTTGTGTTCATGTTCGAAGGATGGGTAATAAATGTGTTATTGAGTAGGAGTCGGTACGTAAATCCCTGACATTAAGTGAGACTAAAGTATGGTATGATGAATCTCTGAATAACTGCAGGAGTGTGTGTGTGTGTGTGTGTGTGTGTGTGTGTGTGTGTGTGTGTGTGTGTGTGTGTGTGTGAGTGTGTTGTTTTTTTGAGACCGAAATTCTTTGTAGTTCTGGTTGTCATGGAACAAGCTTTACTGGCTTCTAACTCAAAGATCTGCCCGCCTCTGCCTTTCAAGTACTGAAATTAAAGGTAAGCACCCCCACTGCCTCGCTTGAGTATAATTATTTTTTAAAAGTGGTTTGTACAATTTTTATGCAAATTAAGCAAATTGGCATGGTTAGAAGACGGCAAGAGTCATACTGTCTCTCAGCTGCCTGATTACAACACTAGCATTTGTAGACCAGAGTGAAGGTTGAACCAGTGACTATCTGAACTGAGTTCTGGGACCACAGGATCTTGTAGAGATCCTAGTGACATCTTTCTTCTAGGTGAACTCTGTAATGTTGCTGCCTGGCCACTGTTCCCAATTTGCGTCTGTTCTTATTCTTAAGTCCATCTTAAAGAATGTTTCCCAGTCCTCTGCCCAAAGATAACACACAAGCAATGCATGTGTACTTTCTTCATTTCCTGTCATACCCTGCCATGTCCCCATAATATTTAGGAATTCTCTCCCTTTTCTAGTTGTGTGTTTTTCCTTTCATCAGCTCTTCCAGGGTATCTCATAATTGCCACTATCTTCAACACAGAGCAGAAGAGCTTGTGTGAGGATCAGCACAGCCATTTGTTAAGACAAGTGACTTAACACCCCTGAGCCTAAGATTTCTCACTTCTAAAAGAATTAAGAATCCCTGCCTCATTAGATAGTGTTTCCTTGTACCAAACTCATAGGAAGCACTCAGTATCAGTAGTTGTTGTAGTTAACTTCAAGTAGCTAAGCTTTGGAGCAAGACTTGCTGAGCTCTGTGCCCTCTTTTCACTTTTTAATAGATCTTTGTCCTGCAGAGATCAGTGTGCCTTACTTCATAGGGTTGTCGTAAAATGTGAGAAAAGTAGGTGTAAGAAAAATAACTGGGGCCATTTCACTTAGGCCTACTGAGCAAGCAGGGGAGCTATTGGCTTTTATACCACCTAACCTTTCCTTGAGGTTCCTTTCTTGTATCCATTTCTTTTCTTTTGTCTGACATGGGCTTGTATTTGTTTCATTCATCTTTTCTTTGTTGCTTGCCCATAGTGTTTCTTCCTCAAGATTTGAACATGACCAGTTGTGACTTCTTCATCACTTTCCCTACCCCCTTTTTTTTCTAGCTCCTGCAAGAGTGAGAGCTGATAGACCAGTTCCTCCTCCTTTGTCTGTAGCCAGATAGGTATCTTTAGGTTGCTGGGCCTGTCCTCCCCAGTGCTTTAGCAGCACTATCAGAGGAAAAGTGTAGCACCTGGCTACAAAGCCTGGCTACCCCTAATCTGATCTTTAGCTTGGGACACACTGTAATCAGGCACGAAGCACAAGTAAATGGGAGCTATTCTTATGCATTGTTGGGGATAGGAATCTTATCCTTTGATTCCATATTACACAAAAGCAAAAATATTCACAAGGCAAGTAGTTAAGGGAAACTTGTTTGAGGTGCTGTTTATTCTCTCTTGATGAAAAGCAGATCTTTGGAATGTAGAAAACTCTGATACAAAAAATCGACTTCCACTGGTTTGCATTTTTCATTAGTGTGTCATTTAAGGAAATCCTGTGGTTGGGGTCATAGAACAAGCCTGTGTTTATTCTTCTGCTAAAGTAAAAAAACTCAAAGCACTTAAAAATATATCTGAAGATAAGTTTCTGTTCGTGGGGCTATTTGCCTAAAGTTTGGAAGGGGGGTAGTTTTCAGTGCCACCTATTATGAGTATTTTCAAAGCTTTATAATGGCTTTTATTCCAACATGAGTCATAGAAAGTGGGAGGTTCTTATAGTTTAAATATCACAGATGTTCAAATAACTAGGAATTTCAATTAACATTCAGTGACTTTCTTATTAAAGGATTAATTTTTATCCTAAGTGTTTACTGAAAAGGACAATGCAGAAACTGCTTAACATATCTTATATTCCACATGTATTGTTTTATTTAGTGGGCACTAGAAATAGAGCATAAAATATTTTACATACTAAATATTAAAAGGAAAATTTGCATAGTGCTTCTGACAGTTCTATTTGAATTTTTGAAGTAGCAAGAAAGTTCAGCTTCATTGCATGCAGAGGACCTGTTGTCCAAAGCTCTTCTATTAGACTGGCTGTCAGAGTGGCTCAGTGAGGTAGAGGTAGCACAGCACACACACCCGCTGGAAATCTCTCTGTGTGCCCTTGTCCCCTATCAACTCAGGTTGGGTAATTCACCACTGAACACTGTTGTAGTTTCCTTCCTTTTGCTGTGATAAAACATGACTTCCACTTTCAGGCTATAGTCCATCTTTGAGGGAAGTCAGGGCAATAAAACATGGAGGAATGCCATTTGTAGGCTTGTGCTTAGCTCCTTTTCTTTACTGCCTGGATTGAACAGCCCAGGAATGGTGGACTGGACCCCCAATTAAGAGTCAAGACTGTCCCCAAGACATGCCCACTGGTCAGTCTGATATAGACAGTTCCTCAATTGGAACTTTCCTTTCAAATGACTCTAGACTGTCATTTAACTGTCAAGCTGACAGTTAAAGCTAACTAGCACAACACCCTACAGTATAGGACCATGTAATATCATAGAAATCATTGGAAGTACCTGCTGAAGTGAGGGGGAAAGAGATTCTTTTTTTTTCTCTCCATCTAACTGGAAAATCTGTAAGTGAACAATGTTTGTCTACTTGTTTTTCTTACTTTCCCCTACTTTACATGTATGAGTGTTTGTCTGTATACAATATAAGTGTAGTACCTAAGAAGGCCAGAAGACAGTGTCAGATCCCTTTGAGGCTGGAATTACAACTGATTGTGAACTGCAATGTGGGTTCTGGGATTCCAGCCCAGGTTGTCTGGAAAAACAGCCAGTGCTTATAACTCCTAAGCCTTTCCTTACCTTTTGTATATAGACAGTCTTTTATCAATTATCTTTCCCTGGATTTTTATTTTTTAAGACAAGAGTCAGTTGTAAGGTGTTTATAAAAATAATTCTTCACGTAGCTGATGAATAAGTGTAATTAATTTGAAAGCCTTAATACATCTTTATCCTCAAGAGAACTCTCCAAAAACATAGAAGTGTGGAATTCTTGGCTTAGAGTCACTGGACTAAGACCTAATCCAACATTTTATAATTTCTTCCTCAGTTGAAGACCTATAAATGCAAGTAATCTTCCCTTCTATCCATTATATGAGGAATTCTAAAATGCATGCAAGTCTTATGAACCTGAGTTACATAGGAATTAATGAGCAAGCCTGACAAGATCATGAGAATTGATTAGGGTGTGTTAAAGAATATCATTTCTGATTTATGTTGACTTTGCATAAAATTTTAGTGTAATCTTAATTGCCCATGAAGAACACTTGTCTGGATAGAGCTCTGCTTCTGTTTTATCTCACTGTTTTTGCTATAAAATTCAGTAGGGGATGAGGAGGCCCTGCAGGATCCATGTCCTTCCACAGACAAGAACTAACATTTAAAGTAGGTTTTAAGTATCTGAGTGGTCACTTCGAGATTTCCTTTTCCAAGTAGAACTGAAGAGAAATTACCTCTGCTATTAGTTGGGTAGGTAGGGGAACAGGCTTTAAAGGGAGTCGAAAATAAGAAATTGTTTGAAGCTTGTAGGGAACAAGTAAAGGCTTTGGGGAAAATCCCAATGGAGATCTCTCATATTAAGCAATCCCAAGGCATGGAGGAAAACTCCAGCCCATTTTAGAGTGAATGAGTCACCAGTTTAGTATCCTAAGTTACACAGATTGTTGTTTAAGTCAGTTCAAGTCATGGGTTTTGTGAACGATACTCTGGGGAGACTTTTCTTTCTTTGGAATTTCCTTTTTTATTATCCATCCTCAGAAGGAGTGGAGGAGTGGGAGAGATGGAGAAGGAAAGGTACAGGTGTCCTTTTATTTTGGGATTGATGCAGAAGATAGGAAAAAGGCCTCCCTAGCAATTACCCCAAAATTGAGATTGGAAGGAAGTAGAGTAAGAACTATCGGAGTTGAGATGGATACAAGTCACTGTCTGTTACAGTTGCACATAAATCTCCCAGAAGACCCAGAAGCTGTTGCACTCAGACTAGAAAAGAACTGTGAGAAAGACAGTCATGTATGGAGGTACAGTCTAAGAACTAGCAGGTATGGTTTATTGATCACCTACTATATACACCTTCACACTGCTAAATAATGGGAGCAAGATGCTGAATCCTACTGGGCATGGAGATATACACCTGTCATCTGAACACTTAGGAAGTAGAAGCAAGAGGAAGGATCAGGACCATTCTCAGCTGTACAGGAAGCTCCGTGAGCTATGTGAGACCCTCAACTGAAGGGCGGGGGAAAGGATCTTGAATCCTAGAGGGATTAGAACACATGCCTGGGATTCACAGAGGCCTAACCCAATCCAGGGCATCTGATCCCAGAGTACTGAGAAGAAACAGTTGTTTGGTTTTGGTGAGGTAAGGTCTTATTTTGTTGCCCAAACTGGCATAGAAGACACCATTTTGTCCAGGCTGGAACCTAATTTATGATCTTCCTACCACAGTCTCCAAGCACAAAGATTATGGATTACCATCCTTGACTGGAAGAATTTTTTTCAGGAAAGGGTGTTGCCTGGAGCTTTTAACAGACCTGCTAAGTTTATTATTATTATTATTAACCAATCTTCTTGGTCCAGGTTTGAGGAAATATTTATCTGAGTACAGTTGGCCGTCTGTACCCACAGCTTCCGTGTATGTGAACTGAAAATAGATGTGGGGGGGTGTATCTACAGAATATATGTGTACTGTTCGTTTTGAGATGCAGTCTTACTCAAGCTGGCCTCTAAACTGAAGGTTTTCTTGCCTCAGCTACTTTAGCAGCTGGGCTCACAGGCCTGTGCCACCATGCTCTGTTCAAATAACATACTGTTTGGGGTATTACAGGTCATCTAGAGGTGACTTAACATACACAGGAGGATGCACACAGGCTGTATGCAAATAATATACCATTTTTTCAGAAAGGGCTTGAGTATCATTAAGGGTCCTGAAACCACCCCCTCCTTGGAAACAAAGAAGTCGTAGATTTCAAAGTTAAGAGTGCATAAAAGCCCTTTAACCTCATTCCTTACCACAACTATCAAACAAAATGTATGGAAAGAACTCTTCATTAACAAGTACCGATCTTCATGCAGAAGCTTTGCGACCTTGGCCAGACTCTGTGATTTATTGGGGCTGGCCTGTAAACCTTCTGTCTGTGTCTGTCCACTCTTCATCAGTTGGATGGTGGGGGACTCCTGGCTCACTTTTGAGATATAGAATAACTTAGAGGATCACTGTGCTGTGTCACTTGACATGGTCCTAAGTGGCACCATGGTAAGTAGATAAAATTGAGAAGGGCCCAGGCCACTTATGCTCTTGAGTGTGTCTTCCAAACATGTTTCTTTACTGTGTCCTGAGCATGGACATTTGTAAAGTGACTGGCATGACTTCATAAAGTTCAACGTTTGCAGAAAGGACACTCCCTTAGCACTCTTTAACTTGAGGGACTCCATTTTCCAGTATAAGTATTGAAAATGGAAGCCACCTTTAAACTGTTGACAGCCTTTTAATTTTACTCCTAACAGCAGAGAAACAACTAAAAGGAAGTTTGTCTCTCTCTTTACAATATAAAGTCAGTCTACAAAGAGTAACATGAAAGTTTTCTGGTTTAAGAAAACAATTTTCTTTATCCTTCCTGTCTTAAAATATTTTTATTTATTTCTTAAATATTTTCTACAATTGACTGCACTTTTCTGAGTGATTACATTTTTCTTTGGATCCTCATATGTCATATTATAAGAGAGCATTCAAGTTTTCAAACACTTTGTGTCTAAGAGACCTAGTAATAAATGGGATTAAGGTGACCTATAGTAACCCTTGAGGTCAGGGATCTCCCTGCACTCCTAGCTCTGGGATATTGTGCCCCCCGCTCCAGGGGTATTTGTTAAGTGGATTAATTGGCAGAGTGGGAATGGAAGCTTTTGTGTGAAATGCTGTATGGATTCATACACATTTCTAGTCAATTGATCGCCTACCAATCTACACACATATAGCACGGCTAAAGAATGATTAGGTACATTATAAAAGGACTCTCCATAAAACATAAAACCTGACATCTAAAAAGGACTCATTTCATAAAATGCAAAACCTGACGTTTAGTGGGAATATCTCTGAAGTGCTAATGTGCATCTTGAGGAATAGGGTTTGATTTATAGAGAACTTCATTTCTGCCAACAAGATTTACTTTTATCGAAACAACACCTAGTAGTGAATGGTGTTCAGTGCTTCAGAGCAAAGACTAAAGCCTTCATCTCTATCTTCCTCGAGTAATTCTTGAAGTCTTCTGGGTCTGTGAGTAGTTGCCTTCTGCTGAGGCATTCTGTCTGAGCTGGCCTTCCTCAGGGGTCATCATCTGAAAGGGGGCATGCTGAGGATCAGCTGCTGTGTACTGAGCAGTGTGCAGGCATTTCACATTAGCCTTTGAACCCTTTTTAGAAGCCTGTGCTTTTGAGTTAACCAGTGTCCTAAATTGCATTGAAATGTAATTTGCAAGAGAATTAGCTAGATCTTTGTGACATTTATTTAAGACTTTTTTTCTGTATTATGACTTAAAGACATCATGAACTACTAAGGTATTAAAAATACCATTGGTGCCCACCAATACTCCAGACCGAAAAAGTGATTTGCAACCTACTAGTAAGTGAGGAAAGCTGAGTGCAGGCGACATGGAAGACATTGGTTACTTAGAGATTGTGTGTATGTACCAAGATAGGAGGTTAGCTCAAAGGAAAATAGTGCTTTAGAGCCATGGGAGCTAAGACTAAAGTTCAGTTGAAACTTGTATTTTTGAGCCAGCAAGATGACTTGGGAGGTCAGGAGCTTGCTGCCAAGCCTTAGGACTTGAGTTCAATCCTAAGGACACTCATGGTGTAGGGAGAAATATGATTCTCTCAAATTGCCTTCTGACCTCCACATGAAGGAATATTTTTTAAAGACCTTTATTTTTGATGTGTTATGTTCTGTTTAAGAAACAAACTTGTCTAGTGTTTTTTTTTTCCTGATAAAACAGGTATATAAGTGCTTTGCAATAGGAAATGGAAGAAATATTGGTGTGTGTGTATGTGTGTGTGGTGCTCGGATTTCGTACCAGGACCCTAAGCATGCCAGGCATGCTCACTACCATTGAATGACTAATCTGAAACTCCAATTAGCTATGTTTATTTGCTTTAGCACCATGATAGTCTTAAGATTATGGGATACCTATGAACAGGTAATTTTTAAAGTCAGTTTTGGTTTAGGGGATAAGTAAACAGACCTTTGTTACCTGCTTGGAATGTGAAAAGCTAGCTTCATCTTCCTAGGCTGAGATTTCCTCAGAAAAGAAAGACGGTAGTATTTTAGCAAGTTAGGAAAACTATCAAATTACCAAAAGTAACAAGAAAATGCAAAGGACATTTAAAAAAAATAATATCAACATCATTTGACTGAATTAAAAGTTACTAGATTGATGCCCAGTGATTAAAGGCCTACTAAGTTCTTGGTAATGCCTTTTACCACTGCTCACCCTAGAGCTTAGAACTGAATGTAAGGCCTTGCATGTGTAGGCAAACACTCTTAATACTGAGCTACCTTCCCAGCCCAGTGATGCCTTTGAAATTTTTCACAGGGATGTCTTCTTTGTACACATAGAGTTTACATACAGCAGGTAGTCCTGGGCATGCTTTTTGCCAGGCCTTATTCTTCCTGTCCTACCATATTGTGATCATGAGTATTCAGAAACTGCTTGTTTGATAGTGGTCTTCACATGTTTGTGTATGTCTTCTCCACATCTGTTTTGAGCTGGATTCCAATCTTCACATATGCACATACACATAAGTATGTTGTCTGTTTGGCACTATATAACATAAAGATTAAGCAGAAGTTGTCACCATCTTTTTTTTCACCCTGTAGTAGACTATTGCATGTGTTCTGGAGAGATCAGACTCTCAAGGAAGAGTGAGGCTGAATGGAGGGTTTTGTATAGTCTGCTCAGGATCCCCAAGACCAAGTTCTCAGCTCAAAGGAGATTCATTTGCCCCAGAGGAACAGAGGACAGGGAATAAGGGACAAAGACAGGAGATAGAAGAAGAAGAAGAGGAGGAGGAAGTGGGCAAGGCAGAGGGGTAAGGGGTATTTGTCCCACGGTAGAGGACAAAGGACTACCTCTGGATAGAGAGGAGACAGATGTGGCACATAGGCAAATGAAAGTTTATAAAGGTACAAAGAAAAAACCCTGTGTTAGGATGAGATGTTTGATTTTAATGGAACATGTTATTAGGCAAGCCAAAGGGGACTTTTGCTTGCTGTACTTCAGTACTTTAATAGCTGTACCTTGGTAGTCAGCCTCAGGAGGAAGAAATGACTAATTAAGGGAGTAGACTTTAGTGGCTAGCTTTAGGAATGTAGTCTAACAATTTTTAGCAAGGCAGAGGGAATGGGAGAGAAGGACAAGGCCTGCCAGAGCCATGCTCACACTCAGATGGCCAGAGTCCCTTCAGTAGCTCTACCATCTACATAAAAAAAATGTTCTTGCTAACTATTCACCCCTCAGGAACCTTGGAGGAAATACATTAAAATGACTTCATGAAATTCTAGCTAAGATATATTGAGAACTTGCTCTATTCCAAATGCCATTAAAAGCACTTTATTTACTTGGTTTTTTTCCTTCACTTGATATGCTCAAGATTGCTTACTATATAAATACTCATGTTTTGCCAATGAGGAAACTGAGGCACAGCTGGCTTATCTAGCTAGTTCCAGTCAGGTAGGTTAGAATTTGATCTTAGACAGTCTTGTTCCAGTCTTGTACCAGTCACTAAACCACTGTAGTTAAACCCTGGCATCCGCCCAATACTTAACTCTCCATCTTGACTAAGCCTCAGTGAATGTGAGCCATCACAGTGTGTCTTCAAAGAATTGTGTCATGGCCCAAACAGTATAGAACACTGTGGGACCCTAGAGCGTGGAGGAGCTTAAAGGCTAACCAGCTGAGTAATGCACTATCTGTTCTCCAACATAAACTCTTGTTCTCTTGAGGCAGCTCCTAACATAGAAATCAGGGAACTTAGTCCTGGTCGAGGTTTTAATTTCTTTAGGAACTCTGTCTTACAGCATGAAAATGGTGTTTTCATGTTCTTTTTCCTTTAAATACCTTGTTGTACCTATAATTATTATTTTCCCAAGAATGGGACAGAAATTGCTTCTAGATGAAAGAGCCATGGTACTCGTGGGTGGGTGTGCTACTCCAAACTTTGCAGCTACAACAGAAATTAGAGGTTCACAAGGTAATTGCTGTGATTACAGTTTTCTTCTTGGCCCCAGACAGGAGCTCTCGAAACACAATATTCTACTAATTTTTTAAATATACAATTTGCAAGGCTACAGGAAATTACCATGAGTATGTGCTATTTCTCCCCTGTTTTCTATGGAAGTTAAACATATCATTGGGTCTTTTGAAATTCTGAGGGCAAAGTAGGCACGGCATGAATTAGAAGATATTGTTAAAAAGGCTTAAAGCTTTTAGGTAATCAACCTTGTGGTAATGTACACAAGACTTATTTTAAAAAGAAAAATTTCTAATAACAACATAGTGACAGCCATGAAGAGTTTCTCCTTCAGTATTCTAGATATTTAAAGCCAGAGAATGACATGATCAGATTACATTTTAGGAACATCTTACTTTAGTGTAAAGGAGGATGTGATGAATGTGGGAACCGTCAGGAGGTTATTAAAGGTCCTGGCTGTAGAATGGGGAAAACAATAAGGCAAGAGCCAGAAGAATGAACTTAGGTGATGCTATTGAGATTGTTGTGGCAGCATTTTGTCCTGTTTTTGACAGAGAGCTCAAGAAGAGCTCAGCTTCCAGCTGAGCACCTTGACCTCTCAGCTCTCCTTATATCTCCTAAGTTCTGAGAGTACAGGCATGTACACCACCACCCAGCCTCCTTGATACGTAACCACAAACTTACCTCTTAGAATGTTGGCCCACACTTGCTTCTTGCCTCACCACATCTTCTTGGGGAACAATCTTGTCTTTACCAGGCACCTGAATTTCTAATGTAGGCCTGACATCCAGGGAGCAGACCTTCACAAGTGGAGGATCCCAGCTGTAGGTTTCATCCACTGCCCTTACATTCCTCTGTGTATCAGGCTAATCTTGAGTGACCTGTCTGTGGGGCAAAGCTAAATGGGAAATCATTTATAAGTAATCTCCGACTATGCTGATTCCAAGGGAACATGTACCAGTTCTTTTCCATTTTGCTGTCATTGTCATTCAGTGATGTCTTTGAGCACATACCCAGTATTTTAAAGTACCAGGTGCCCATGTATCTAAGATCTCGGATGCTATTAGCTTTTATTTGTAGTAAACCTATTGTCTTTCCATCCTCCCCCCCCCCCTTTTTTTGGTTTTTCATGACAGGATTTCTTTGTTGCTTTGGAGCCTGTCCTGGAACTAGCTCTTGTAGACCAGACTGGCCTGAAACTCACAAAGATCCACCTGCCTCTGCTTCCCGAGTGCTGGGATTAAAGGCGTGCGTCTCTACCACCCCACAGTAAACCTATTTTCTGTGAATAAGTGCTCATTACACCTGACAGCATCAGTTCTAGTGAATGTGGCAGCCAATGTCAAAGATGGGGTTCCCGAAGAAGTCTTAGTCCTGAAGTCAAGAGGCAAGCCCCACTGTAGTTTTGACTATCATCCATAAGCCAGGCAGAATATTTAGCAATGAACTTACATAGTGACATGTTTATAGGCAGCTCAAGTCTGATCCAGTCAGATAATATAACCCCCATGAGCACCAGTTGACTCCTCCCCACGTAGCTCTGGCTCTCACCCTTTGCTGCCTTGGACTCAGCACTCTCAAGGAAAGCACTAGTATTGTTCTCTCTTCGGCTCCATCATAGAGCTACCTAGAAGGAAAGAAAAGGGTTTCTGGAGCTGCCTTGCTACTATCCTGATGTCTGAACCCTTGTTGTTTCCCCTCCCCCATTTCTTATTAAGGTGGTCTCAGTGACATTTTCCTAATGCACAAGATCATATTCACCACTTTCATCATAGTCATCACTCCATTACCCTCTCTTGTCCCTCCCGCTACCTTCTTGATTGACCTTTCTACAGGTCGGAAGGGTCACAGGCAGTGTAATTGCTCTGCAGCTCTGGCTTCCAAAAGACCTGGCTTAAAATCCGCCCTTTGTCTTTAACAAGCTGCACAATCTAGTATCACCTGAGCTTCAGTTTTCTGCAGAGGTGGTATAAAACCCTTTGTGCATGACTGTGAAGGTTGAGTAATGTATATAATACATATTGGCATTTTTATGATCAGTCTGGAGAAGGAAGGTATGCTAGAAGGGAGGTTTCTATGGTTGTGATGAAACACTATAGCAGAAAGCAAGTTGGGGAGAAAAGGGTTTATTTGGCTTATACTTCCAAATCATAGTCCATCACTGAAGGAAGTCAGAACAGGAATTCAAACAGGGTAGGAATTTGAAGGCAGGAGCTGATGCTAAATATTGCAGGCCATGGAGGCCATGGAGGGGTTCTGCTTACTGGCTTGCTTTTCATGACTTGCTCAGTATGCTTTTTTATAGAACCCAGGGCCACCAGCCCAGGGATGGTACCACCAACAATGGACTGAGCCCTCCAGCCTCCCACATCAATCACTAATTAAGAAAATATCTTACAGCCAGATCTTATGGAGGCATTTTCTCAATTGAGGTTTCCTCCTCTCAGATAATGGTAACTTGTGTCAAGTTGACATAAAACTAGCCAACACAGAAGGCAAATTGGGGTAAGATAAGAATTTGAGGCCCTTGGGGAGGGGAAAAGCAGCCCTCACCTGGCGTGTGAAGACAGCATCAATACCATTTAGTATCTGGGGGATTTAAGTTGACTATAGTTGCCAAGTCAATAAAGTGGTAGCCAGACAGGATGTGCCCAGGTCTCAGTGACCTCATTTCCTGCATTCACAGCCACAGCGTCACATTGCTTCCCACGGTAGTACTCAGCTCCATAGCTAAGCTCTGTTTTAAATACTGGTCCCAAAAACTGGTGGTAGGTGATTGCTAGAACATTGATGGCCTCTCAATTGTGACATCTCTGCCAATGAAGACAATAAGTGGCATGTCCCACAAGGTAGGCCACCAGTTCGAAGACTGAGCTTCCTTGAGAGTTCTAATCCCAGCCTTTCCCTCTACAAAATTCATGAATTGGCTGAACTTGGTAACAGGATTAACCTCAGGGGCTTTGAAGGGAATTGGTTCTACTTTTTCCCTTCGACTTGGTGGATTCAACAGTCTGTATAAAAGGCAGAATGATTTGTTGAAAAGAGCATTAGATATGACAGCTGGCTCAGACTGACCCCTGCTTCTCCATGGACGAAGTTCCCATCTTTAGAAGTGAAGGACAGGAAGGGAGAGAGGCAGACTCATTACTCAGTGCAGTTTCCATTGGTCATGTATGACTTTTGTAAGGCTTTCTTTGCAACCTCAGTAGTTGAAGGTAATATGTTTGGTCAGGTCCCTTGGCCTTCACCAAAGAAAGGGAAATCATCTCATTGATCTATCACAAAAATGACTGCTGACTTTTCGTCAGTCAAGACGAAACTTGGGGCTATTGTAGCCCACAACAAGCCCCTGAAAAATAATTTTACCTATATTACCCAGCCCCCACACACACCATTTTGCTTTATTTATCTTAGTTTAAGAAGGTTTTTTTTTTTGTTTTTTTTTTGTTTTTTGTTTTTTTTTACAGATAGTTGAAATAGAAACTAGGATTCTAAACCAGCACCTTGGGGGAAAACATCGACATCATGGGGTGCCACTTTGGCTCTGTGGAGCTGTAGTTTTAGATGCTTTCAATGCTGAAGCACACTGTGTTGTCTGCTGAATATCTGGCCTCATGGAGGGTCCATGTTGTCCTTCCCCTAAGAGTATATGCCTTGTGGGGTAAGTGATGCCTGCACAGGAAGGCATACTTCAGTTCTGTGTTGTGCCTTGCTTTGGCATAGAAGGTTGTTGTTAGCTTGGTGGTTATTTGCTGGCATGGACTAGTTCTTTGGGATCATTCACAATTTGTCACTGAAAATTATTGCTGAAACTTTGCCACAGTTTTGAACCGTGAAGTAACTCGTCAAGTTAGGGTCAAGAACTTAACGTTGTCCACCTACAAATATATCCATGGGCTGCATTCCACCCGCTCTGAACAACTATTGCTGTAGGCACAACAGAGGACATTAACTATCTAGAGAACTTGAATCTTCAAAATTCTTTTAATAGTCTCCAGCAGTGAGATACACAGTTTAAAGCCTTTATTTGTGTATGATGCATCAACTTTCCATTTTTGGGGTGCATTATGCAAATCAACTTTTATTTTAGGTTGATAATTTCCCCTTTTATAGCAGCCTCATTCGACTCCTACTAATCTTGAAACTAAGAAATGATAACATCTTTGCCCCTTCTCACAGCAGCTGATCTTGCCATGCCTCTCCTCTGCCTCTGGGCTGCCGCTCCCTGACTGAACCTTCCCTGACTGTATCTTCCTGGCACACAGCTGAGTCACAGCCCCCAGGCTTCACTTTCTCAAGTAACAAAGTAGGGACTGTGCTTAGCTCCTGTGTCTGCTCTGCTGTCTACCTTTCGTGCCTGCTTCTTTATCTCCCTTCCTGCTTAGTTGTCCATGACCATGACGGGAGAGTTAAAGGAGAAGGTAATGTAGAGGAATGCCTAGTACACGGTGGGCACTGGAGTGCTGGTTCTCTTCTTCTCCTTCTCACTCTTCTTCTGTATCCAGGAAGCCCTGGAACTGAATTTGCTATTCCAAATTTATGTCATAAGTAAACTGACTATATCTTACTCACTTTGGAGTCTGTGTCTTAACCTGTAACCTATACTTAGTAATGTATATTGGTTGAATGAATTCATAGAAATGAATCTTAAGTGGTAGAAATGGTATTTTCAGATTTGTTGGGGTTTTGATTCAGTTTGTGACTACTGCAGTTACTCTCTCAGAGGAAGGGACAGATATACGTCTGACATCATTCATGTGCCTTTATGGTCATCTTGAATTCTTAAACCTTCAAGAGTAGGTATCTTATTTGACAAAAGGCCATGACCAAGAGCAACTTGGAGAGGAAAGGGTTTGTTTGACCCATTTCCACACCACAGTCCATCATCAGAGGAAATCAGGAGCTGGAGGTAGGAACTGAAGCAGGAGCTATGGAAGAGTGCTGCTTAGTGGCTCGTCTCTCCCGTCCTGCACTCCTGCTCTTGCCCTTTTGCTGTGGTAAGCTTCAAATGCACCAGAAGAGGTGCAGACACATCTTGTCACACCTTGATGCAATTGCATAGTCTACATTGTGAGCCATTTTTCTCTGAGCCCTCATCTGACTTTACATATGACATTTCACAGGCAGTCTGCAGTTGTTTGGCACTTGAGGGAAATGGAACTTATTTTTAGCACATCCAGAGGTGTAATTTCTGGAGGAGGCCCTGTTTGAAAGACAACATCCTCTAGCTCTACAGTATGGGGCTCATAAAAGTACAATTTACTTGGCTGCTGCTTGTCACTGGCCAAACATAAAAGTTTTTTTGTTTGTTTGTTTTTTAAAAGCATCCTTCAGATTAAGCTGTGGGTATCCCTGGCAGATGAAATGCTCTTAAAAACCTTTAAAGGTTCATGAACTTTGTGCTCTGTGGATGAGTTCTTTGTGTTCATGGATGAGTTGGGAAAGCATCTAGATGAATTCTGAGACATTGCCTCCCCCTTCAACACACCCCGCATAAGAAACTGCATGGAATCTCATACGGTAGTTTGAAATCTTCCATGTACTTTCTTCATTGGCGTTATTAACTCCAAGTAAACACAGGCGTTATACTCCATGAATTAATTTCTGAGAAGTCCCCTAGAGTTAACTTCTGGGTGAACTCAGATCAGATCTGTCCTTTCTTGAAATTATGACAAGATGGAGGAATGTGATGTTCCCTGAAAACGTTTCTAACTTTGTAGTCCACATGCTGTTTCCCTTCCAATCTTGCTCTCCAGAAGCACTAGTGGGATGTGACGGCATAAGTTGTAGCGCACACCTCATGGGTGCAGTGGGAGGAATGGGGATGCACATTCAGAAAGCGCTGGTCCTCTTCAGGCTGCTGACAGGAAATCAGTTCGCATCAATGTGAACTGTGACTTGCGCACTTTTGGGTTCTGTACATACAAAGTAAATTATTAAAAATGTAATATTTAAAAACAAAACTGTTCTAGAAAAAAGAACCTGAGGTGTTACCAGACTGACTTCAGTGGAAAGGAACTGGCTGTTGTGATCTCTTTTCCCAAGCCCAGAAATCCTAGGAAGGACCTAGTAGGTTCTCATGGACAAGGTGCCCGCCCACTTGATTAACCACTGCTGTCTAAAGAACATAAGCTGAATAGAAAATGACGATTGAACCATTGAACTACATGGACTAAAAGCGTCAGCCAGTAGCTGGGTGTGGTGATACATCCTGTTTTTTAGGACTTGGGAAGCTGAGGCAGGGGGATTTGTGTTTAATCAGTATCATGTTTGCTTTTAATAGACAGGATTTTTTTTTATTAAAGAAATAGTCAACTTTAAAAACACTATGAAAAGATCTCATTCCTGCTTATAATACTTCACTATTTTTTTCTAGGTACATTTACACTGGATGTTAAAATATATTTCATTCCCTGAGTATTTGTGTCCTTGTGTCTTAAGCATGCTTTTCTCCCTCAGCAGGCTATAAGCTTGGGAGAGAAGAAAGCAGTTCTTAAGATTCCCTACATTTTCTTTCCATGGGTACTGACAGGCTACCAGATTGCCCATTTCACCCAACAGTGAGCCTTATGTAGTGACCCTCAGAAACTCCCATGTATTCAGAGCCAGGCACAGCTGGTTTCTTGTAAGTGTGCTTTGGTGCTCAACAGAAGAAATGAGGTTGCAAGTGATTTTTTTTTTTTAATGTACCAAAAAAATTTCCAACATCCTTTCCCTCTGTCTTTCTCTTTTAGGCTCTAGACCAAGATAGAACAGCCCTACAGAAAGTGAAGAAATCTGTAAAAGCAATATATAATTCTGGTCAAGGTAAGTACTTACCACATCAGATCCCATGACTTAAAAATAATGTTTAGAGTTTTCTCTGTTACATGTAGGATATTAACAAAAGACCTGAACAGATGAAAAACATAAGTAGGCTGAAGAGTTGAATTTTTGTCACTTTTTTCTTCTGTCTCTACTCTCAGCCAAAACCTGTTTTTGTTTCTGTAGTTGAAGTTGATATTATGATCCTTTTAAGAATTCAGTGGTAGCTGATGGTTGTCACATGGTCTCTTTGTGTGGTTGGTCAGCCTGTGATCCAGTGACTTCCTTTAAACAAGGAGAAGTCTCTTCCTTCTTGAGTGTGCCTGTACATGTTAAATACACATTGACCATCAGTACTGACCATGGAGCCTGCAGGAGAGTTAAGGAAGAAATGTTAAATTCTTACTTCACAGTTTTCCCACTATCTTTTTTTTTTCTTTTAACCAGTGATGACAGAGAACTAGGTAACTAATGTTTAGCATTGGTCCAGTGACTTTTGCCAGTTCAGTGACTACAGCATTTTGTCATTGAATAAGAACAATCCAAATCAATTGCAATAATAGGTACAAGAAGGGGTAGTCTCTTATTCACCATGATACCATTTTTGCAGTCCCAACTCACTTGTAGGTGGTCACTTCTCTAAGACATCTGTTGTGTATAACCTCACAGAGAACCTGGGAGGGGAAGATGGCTGACTATGACGGAAAGAACACGCTTTGAGGCTGGATTGTAAACAAAACTGCCCTGAACTGTTTACTCAACTTTCTCAAACCTCTATTTTTCTCATTTGTAAATGTGGTGATGGCATTAGAGAGCTGTTGAGGGGACTTAGTGCTCCTGATCTATGTACATATTGTGGAAGTTCAGTAAATGCAGTGTTCTTTTTTAATTTTGTTATTATACATTTGTAGAGCTGAAAAGAGTGTGAACAAGGCAAAACCTGGCCCCTTCGCTGGCTGCCTCACCCACCCACCATCAGAGCTCAGAATCACTTACCTGAGAGGAAGCTGGATGGTCTTGTTCTTCTGAGCTCCTTCCCATACCTTAGGACATCATATAACATTGTCATCATGAGCCTCCTTCCCATACCTTAGGACATCATATAACATTGTCATCATGCTTTTTACCATGACCTGGCTTCTCTGTACTCAAGAAAATGCTGAGATATTTATTGAAGGAAAATAAATAATGGCTGTCTTACAAATCAGGTTTTTTTTAAACAACAAAACTGATAGGATGAATGAAAATATATTAAAGGGGATTTATTTATTAGAGTGGCTTACAGTTTATGGATTGGGTAGCTCAACAATGGCTATCTCTTGACGGAAATGCCAAGAATCTCATAGTTGTACAGTCCATGAAACTGGATGTCTCTGCTGGTCATCAGTCCACATTGGAATACAGAAGTAGGTTCTCACATTGGTGAAGGAGTATTTCAGCAACAGGGCAGATGAACCTGCCAGCGAGACTGAAGGCAAGCAGGCAAAAAGCAAAAGCGTCCACTTCCGTGTTCTTTTATATGGCCTGCCACTACCATGTGTGGCTAGACGTAGGTGGTTCTTCCCAACTCAAGCGATCTGATCAAGATGTGCCCTGCTTCCTAGGCTTTAGCTGATTCCAGATGTGACAGCCAAGATCAGCCATCATAGTTGTCTCAGTCTGGAGTGTTTTAGGTTTTCACCTAAATGAAAAACCTAATTGACAGCTTCCGTCTTTGACTTTGTTCTGATAAACTCCCAACATATGGTGGGTGTTTTGTAGGTAGCAGCCCTTTGAGAAAGAAAGCAGAAAAACTAGAGAAACCACAGAAGTGCTTTCCCGGGGCTGATTTTTTTGCTTTTCACATGAGTGGTGGTTATATGGTTTAACCTACTCTGATGATTTCTCAAAAGGTACCTTAGTTTGAAAAAGAAATTATACTTAAAATGTATATATAAGGAGATGCTCAGGAACCTTTATTGGGATTTGGAAAAATATAAAATGAATGGAATTCATAAAGAATAACATGTCTATAAATGAAGAACAACTATGTAGTGTTTTCAAAGAGAAGAAAAGTAGTGTAGCTTGCCACACTTGTTAAGTTCAACTACATTATATGGCTCCACTGGATCTTAAATTTCCTCATAATAAAATATGAAGATAGCATTTGATATATAGGATATTCTATGGAAAATTTGAGGTAACCTGTACACCTGCCACAGAGTTGATACTTAACAAGTTACAGATGGGAACATAGCAGTTAAAGTGATAGAGCAGAAATGGAGCAGCCTGGGAGTGGGAGGGGGCAACTGTCACAGACACTGCCTGAGCAGGAGGAACCGCCACACCTACCCTGCTGGGACTCCGTGAGTCTCTCCCCTTCCTGAGGAAGACTGCAGCAGCTCTCAGGAGCTCGTTTGTGTGGGCGATGGGCTTCATTTTTTACCCCTTGATCACAGCTGCCGTAGAATGACAGGAAAAATGGTTCCTGTGAGTTAGTAAAGGGAAACTGTGAAGGGGTGGCACACATGAGTGCCTTCTCCTCCTTCAGAATGTATTTCCCCTTGTGGACTGGCTACAGCTGATGAAGGTTTGGACCCGTGCTGGGTAGGAGCTGTATAGCCTGCTTTTTCCCTGATACTGTCCATTAGAGTAGCCTCTTCACATGTGGTTTTTAAATTAATTGACATCAAACAAGATTTAAACTTTTGTCCCTCGGACTCAGTAGCCACACATGACTAAGATAACACATTCAGCAGAGTGGACCTAGACTATCTCTCTGAACACAGGAATCTCCCGGACTTTGATGCTGTAGGAGAGAGAGAGAGAGAGAGAGAGAGAGAGAGAGAGAGAGAGAGAGAGAGAGAGAGAGAGAATCACTGATCTCTCTGAGCAGCACCCTCACATTAGACCCATAAGTCTCACCCTGAATTGTCACTGAAAAGGAGGGGTGAGGACTTGATACCTATTTTGTTATATGTAATGTTAGTATGTTAAAGTTAAAGCCTTTTTGTTTAAACAGAAAAGGGGAAATGGTGTGGGAGGTCCTTCTGTGTATGTGTTGCTTTTATTGGGTAATGAATAAAGAACTGCTTTGATCTATGGCAGGGAAGAACAGAACTAGGTGGGGAAAGCTAGGCTGTATGCTGGGAAAAAGATGGAGTCAAGAGAGAAGCCATATAGCCCCCACCAGAGACAGATGCCATACCCGGTAAGACACAGCCATGTGGCGATACACAGATTATGGAGGTGGGTTAAATTAAGATGTGAGAGTTAGCCAGTAGAAGCTAGAGCTAATGAGCCAAGCAGTGGTTTAAATAATATAGTTTCTTTGTGATTATTTCAGGGCTAAGTGGCCAGGAACCAACACAGAAATCTCACTTGATAATACTTAAAGATTTAAGAAGCATTTTTTATTTCTGATTGGAGATTACGAACACTCACCTTCCCAAAATTATTTGAAAAGTTGTCAACAATTATGAATGGTCATGCTTAGGAAATGTATTATTTTTTACATATAAGCTTCTCTCAATATTGATTACTGAACAGTGTAAGAATAATTAAAGTTATTTTTTTGGAAAACAAATTATCTCCACAGAAGTTCTTTGCTTTGAGAATTGCCTTGGGAATTTGTCTCTCTCTTATCCCTGTTATGTATGAGGACACTTAAAAACACACAGTAAACTCAAACCTAGGAGTGTTTTAGATCAAGAGAAAGCTATCCAAGCCACTCTTGTTTCCCCATGTTGCTTAGTTTAAAGCCTTAGTAAATTAATCTATGAGACATATTGTCGTTTAGTCCTTGTAGCTCCTGTCTCTGTAATTATTTTTAGTAATTTGTTTAAAATAACTGGCATTTACCTAAGCATTGAAAAGGGTTTAAAATATTTTACAACTCTGCTGTTTTTTTTCTCATCTTTACAAGGATAGAGCATAATTCCCCCTCCCTAAATATGACCCAGACTTAGAAGTTGCTTTCTTATGAACGAAATGGTGAAGTAACACCCTGTGATTTCAAGGCTACATCATCCGGGTGCTAGTTTTCACCTGCCCTGTTCTGATTGTTTGATTTGGAGAAGAAACCACCCACTCAAATAACCTCATGGATAGAGGACCCCCCCCATCAGTAACATAAACTGACAGCTAGGTGCAATCCAATCTCCTTGCCCTGCTACCCTGGCTAACTCGACTTCGTTCTTTGTAAAAGACCACAAGCCCGTCCAGTGGAGGAGAAACAGGGTTAGTTATGGTAGCTTTGCTGAACATGTGGTCATGCACATGCATGTATGTTATAAGTCAAGTATGGCTCTTCAGAAAAGAGATATATGCTGTGTTTTTATAAAGTGGAAGAATCAGTGGGTAGACTGAATGAATTTTTTGTTCTACCATCTGCATTGGGTACAGTAATCTATTTTTAGCAGGCTCTGTCGGGACCTTAATGTACTTGCATATCCTTGTCCCTTGGAGTAAGACCCAGGATATTTATCTCAAATTGAGATGTTTGTCTTATTTTTATTTTATCTTGTTGTATCTTGAGATAGGCTCTCATGTATCCCAGGATAACCTCAAATTCCCTGTGTAGTTAAGGATAAGGTTCAACTTCTGATCCTTGTGCTTCCACTTCCCAAGTGCTGGGACTGGACATCCAGCACCACACCTGCCTGATTCAGTACTGTGGATCTAATCCATGGCTTTGGACATACTAGGCAGGGACTTTACTGGCTGACACATATCTCTAACTACTGAAATGTTGCTTTTATTAGTTAGCATTGTATGGTGGCTTTCTTAAAAAATGTTTGTCAAGATAAATTTGGAATAAAGGTTAGCTTGCTCACAAGACAGTGCTCCCTAGAATAAGTAATATTGATAGTCTGAAAAGTGGGGCTTTAAATCCTTCCTTCTTCATGGAAAAAGTGGTGTGTAGTTTGGTGACAACTGTAAGCAACAAAGTTTTCCTCTGAAGTACAGCTAGGCTGTTGGAAAACGTCTCCACTGCAGGAGAGAAAACACTTGATTTCTCGTTATCTTCTTATTTTCTTTTCCTCCTGTTTCCTTTCTGTTAGAATTGCTAGTAGTTTTAGGAAAGAAATGGTGTGCTCTTTTTAGACAAGATTAGCATCCAGTGCTCTCCAAGTTTTCATTTTGTTTGTCTGTTTTGAGATAGGTTTCATAGGTTACACAGAAAAATCTAAGGTTTTAAAGGTAAAATACTAAACTTTTCAGTGGATAGAAAGCAAGCAACTTTATTTTATATGTTTTTCTAAACACTTTGTTCAGATTTGCAGATATAGTGTAAAGTCATTCGGAAACAGAATTGGCAGTTAATATTAGTGTTTGGCTATGTCATATAATGCTAATTTTAATTATGATCTTAACAGGCATAAACAGATAAATGGATTAAGATTTTAGTAGTATGATTGGAAAGGAAAAATATTATAAGGCTACAAAATCAGTTGTTCTATGTTTAGAAAATATAACATTTCTGATTTCTTAAGTATTTGATTAATAACTGAATTTATTATTGTTATGTATGGATATTTTTCTTGAATGTATGTGTGTGTGTGTGCTACATGCTTGCCAGGTACTAGAGGAGGTTAGAAGAGGATGTCAGATCCCCTGGAACTGGAGGTACATATTGTTTGTGAGCTGCCATGGAGGTGATGGGAATTGAACCTGGGTCCTCTGGAAGAACAGCCAGTGTTCTTAACCTCTAAGCTATCTTTCCAGACCCTGTGTGATTATCTTTATGGACAACCTTTCAGCCTTGAACAGTTCCTACTGGACAAATAGAGTCATGATTCTAGGCCTTCCTGCTCCTGGCCTCTCATTCTAAGTTGCTCTTTGACCACACTTTTGATGTTTCTATCTCTGTGAACTATGATTCTATTTCCTGTGACGATGTTGCTCTTAACTGTAGTGAAAATCCAGGGCATTACACTCTACCTGGGGAATTCAGATCTGGGTTGTGTTGTTCTGGAACTTGCTGAAATCCTACCCCTTTCACAGACATTTTGAACCAGGTATAGTATCACATATGTTAAGTAAACCAGCGTTGATTGGAAGTATATGCTTTTTTCATGTTTTACTGACAGGGATGTATGTTCAAAAATAGTTGCAGTGTGCCACATCTGGAGAGTGTCTGCTCAAACCAGGTCCTAGCCTATGCCTGGCTCCCTAAACTCGCTTGAGACACCCCATGTTGCGGTTGTGAACAATTTGGCAATGGCAAAATGGTCTTTAATGTGCAATACCGGAAATTAATTCAAAATCAAGCATGTGAGGAGTCCAGGGTGTCCCAATTCTCATCTGTTTTGCATTGCATGGCTTTACTGCAGCCCAAGTTCTGAACACACAAATGAGCTCTTTTGTGTGGACACTGCTGTCATGCCAAGCAGCACCTCCAAAATACTACCTGACATGCTCCAGCTCAGAGTCAAACCACTGTATGTTTCATGTACATACAGAATCTAATGGTTTAGTTACAAGAAGCTCTGAATATTTTTCTATCATCATTCCTTAACATGTAATGTCAAGTTAGTGTATCTTTGGATTATACACTTAGATTTTTTGATTTCATAAACTGTTATTTGAGTTACTGAAATGTGTCATTAAAAATTGCTTAGTTGAATTTTTGCTTGGAATATTAGGACAGAATTTCCAACAATTTCTCATATGACCCTAAATACACTTCGGGCATTTTGTGTTCGTTTTTATATGAAGTAAAATTCTCATCATTGACAAATATAAAATGAAATTATTGATGAGCTCTGAAAGTGTAAGCAAGCTCCAATTAAATGCTTTCTTTTTTAAGAATTGTACGGTCATGGTGTCTCTTCACAGCAATAGAACAGTGACTAAAACACTGCCCATTCAACCAAATACAAGCTTCTTTCCCTTTATACTCGTGTGCATAGATGGTATGTTATCTCCTGCCTCAAATGTTATTTATCCACACCTGCTTATTAGACAACTGCTTATCATCAAGCATTTGCTTAGTTATCATCTCATGAATTATGACCTCTGCCTTCAAGTTTTGCTTTTGTTTTGTTAACCAGATCCCAAATGGGTGATTTGTATAAACCCCGTTAAAAGTAGTGTGTTTTCATACAGAAGACTGCTATTTCTCATGCTATACAAATGCATTTATTGAAGACTAAGTATCAAGAAGACAGTAATTTTTTAGAATGTTTAAGAACATATTTTAATTAATGAAAACTGGGAATTTTAGTTTATTGGTTGCCTACACAGCATGTAAGGCCCCAAGTTCAGTCCTTAGTATTCCTAAGAAGAATAAAAATATTCTTCAGATCCCATCTCCTGCTTTGTAATACTTTTAATTGACAGTTCGAAGTTTTTAAAGACTTTTTATCATTTAAAAAATTATATGTATGTATGTCTTTGTGAGGGTGTTCATGGGTGCCAGGCACTGGATTAGCCTGCGGGTGGAGTCACAAGTTATAAACCACCTGACATGGGAGCTAGAAACTAGAGTCAGATCCTCTGCAGTACCAGTGCCCTCTCAAGTCATCTTTCTAGCCCCTTCAGTATTGTTTTGTTTTTAAGGACTAAAGAGTAGGTTTAAGAACAGAAGGTAGGGCCAGGTGGTGGTGGTGCACGCCTTTAATCCCAGCACTCAGGAAGCAAAAACAGGCTGATCTTTGCGTTCGAGGCCAGCCTGGTCTACGGAGGGAGTTCCAGGACAGGTTCCAAAGCTACAGAGAAACTCTATCTCAAAACAACAAAACAAAAGCAGAAGGTAGGAAAACCAGTATTGTTTGGATTACAACTGATATCTTGAACTAGATGGAATTTGATTTTTTCTATATGACAAAGCGTATTATAAACAAAATAAAGACAAATAGAAAATGTTTGCTCTATAAGAGAAAAATCATAGACTGACAACACAGGTCCCACAAGCAAGAATGCAAAACATTCTGTAGCAGATAACCTCTAATCCAACTAAGTCCTGACATTCCCACACAAGGCCTCAGTTTCAGTGTGGGGCTGGCTCAGGGTTCTGACACAATTCCAGAACCCAGAGTGGTTTTCACCCATGCCTCTAAGTGACCATCTGTGAGTCAGGATTTCCATAGCCCTTTCCTGAGGCCCTGTTAGTTTGCTTAACCTCCAAAACTCCTGGGAACATGTCCACCTGCTTCCTATAAAGCACATTACAAAGGCTCCAGATGTAAGGTGCCCCACACCCTCCTGTGCTTTATCCTCCAGGAGCCCTCAGGTCTTCAGCCCGCATCACATGACTGAAGCCCAGAAAACCTTGCTGAAAAGTCTTTAGCCCAAAAGGGTGTAAGCTATGCCAGTAGACTAAAGGAGTTGCCAGCAGTGCCTGTCTCTGCAGAGTCTTCTGGCTTCAGCAGAATTTTCTCTCTGGTCTGAGAACAGGACACCTCCCCCTGTTGGGGAAGGTCAGACTGCCAGCTCTGACAAAAAGATGGGAAATTTTTTGAATTTCTGCACTGTGTTAGGCAGTAGACTATATTGATTTATAGTCTACATCATGACGGAATTATGAAGGAAAACCAGAAGTTAAACATCAAAATTAGCAACATGCTATGAAGATAGTTCCCCTCTATATAAGGCATTTTGCATGCAGACTGGTAAGAAAGACAAGCAATTCAAAACTAGACTAAGTAGGTAAAGGAAAGAAATGGAAATGTTAACAGACAGTAAAGTACAAAAAAGTGGGCTCTTTGTGGTTCTATTTTTCATGTCTGTGGTACAAAAATTAAGGGCAGTACTTCTAGGTGTTAGTGTGTTTGCAGAGAAAGAGGCCCTGTCATATAGGCATTGCTGTTGGAGATGTGATTGCTGCAGTCAGCCTCTTCCAAAAGAAACATGGCAATTCTAAGACTAGAGTGTACATATATCCACATCCCCTGCAAGCCCGTGTTTGTGTGTATCTTTCCAGAGACAGCAGCAGCGTGTACAAGCTTGTGTTTGGAAATTGTTGTTGAAGTGTTGGGTTTCAGTGGGGAAAGCTGCAAACAACTTGGAAGATTCTTAGTAGAGAGACTGTTATGTAACCAGCACCACAGCTTGCTGCAAAACATCACCACAGTTGACATAATTATTAAGTTGTGCTTATGTTGAATTTCCTGGTCTTGATTCAGCAGGATAAAAGGAAGCCATGGTGTCCTATGTATGATAACTCATTTGGTATTTTTCAAAAAATGAGATGAATACAAGGAAATTGCCTGTGGTTGTGTGTGTATTGGGAAAAGAAAGAGGTTGGATTAGAAGAGGACGTTACAGATTTTATCTTTGTATCTCTATAATTGTTTATGAATTAAAACTTGCAAAACAAGCAGTTAAGATTTAACACTGTGATTCGTACTGTAAGGTGTGTATAAGACAGAAGAGAGTGTGTTCTTTTTGTAATGGAAAAATTAAAAATGCTGCGAGTCCCTGGCAGCTTGCTGTGGGACCCCGAAAGCAGCCAGTCCCAGGCAGGGATGGCACAAGACCTTGTGGCAGGTTACCAAAGGTGGCTGGTCCCCAGCTGCAGCGAGCCATGTGGCAGCTGGCAGCTGGCGGGCAAGAGATAGATGGATATGCACACCCTGCAGAGTGAGGTTAGATATTTATTTAGCGGTTATGGAAGGGCAGAGAGTAGTGGGAGGAGATAGAGAGAAGGGAGAGACCTAAACTGCCTCTCTGAGAGGACAACAGAAGAAGAGAGAGAGCAAGCTCAGGCTGGAAGCTGAAGATCAGCTTGCCTCAGGGGATGGGGGAGGAAGTGGGCGTGGCTTGTCTCTTAAAGAGACAGATCATTACACTTTTCCCTTTTTCTGGCACTACAATGTCTATAGCAGCTGATGTACCTTTTTACTACGGCTCCTGTGCCTGCCTCCTGACAAGCGTACCTTTTTTGAGAGAAGGGACATTGGTCATTATCCACAGTAAGCATTTTATTGAGCACTCATTGTAGCCAGACTGAACTCTGGGAATCAGATACATCATAAATGGAGTAAAGCTACGAGAAGTAAGGGAAAAGTGGACATATACTGAGTTTGAACGAGGAAGGCTGAGGCCTGGAACTGGTGGCACTTCAGGGAAGAGATGTTTGGGTAGGCTCTATAGGTGGTATGTGGGCATGCACATAGCCATTCTTCCCTCCAGAATCCCTAAGCACTAGCTCACAAGATGATAGGCATATGTTATTTTAGACTTTTTGTGCAGAAGAGAATAAAGACCCTGAAGGAAGGGCCAGACTTTGAAGAAAGAAGAGGTGAGAAGAAGACACAAAAGTGAAACTTACTTTGGAATGAGTGATAGTACTTAAACACCTCATATGCCGGAAACTGCTTGTGGCATGTTCTTCTTCAGTTCCCCATAATGACCATGCCAACTAGTTACTATTACCTTACTGCTATATTACATATACCAGAATTCTCCAAAGTATACCATGCTATTAGGCTTATATCTGATACCCATTAGTATTGGCACTTTAACTCAGCATCAGAATCATTGACTTAAATGTATAAGTACTAGAAATTTGCCTTGTATTTTATAGACATACCATTTCACATCTGAACTGGGGACCCTAAAAACTTAAGTAATTTTTCTAAGGTTACATGACCACGGAGGACTAGAGCAGGGATTCAGATCTTCTCTCTATGCCCCAAGCTAGTGCTCTGTGCTCCTCTGCCAAATAATACCTAAGTCACACTAGGGTTTGTACTTAGATATGGGTTTTTGGTGACTTCCCTTAAAGGTCTTAACACTCGCCAAACAGAAAGAAGCTGTTGGGTTTTTGTGGGCTTGCTGTTCTTGTGAAAGATCACTCCTATTCATTATGACACTTTAGCAGTCAGTGGCCAGGTGAGTCTTACTGGACCTGCTCTTATACATGAGGGAACTGAGGTACTCATGAGTAAAGTCATCTGCCCAGGACCAGGCAATAAAGACTAGAACTAAGATACCAGGTTTTCAGGTCCTTTTAGGAACCAGGGCTTGGCCCTGCCATCCCTTCTCATTAGCTGTGTGACCTTGGGAAGTTTGCTTTGCCTCTCTCAGCCCTTTGACGTGTTTAAAGTGAAGGTGGAAATAGTAGCATGTAATTGTGGAGAGTTAGGGAGTTAATTAATATAGAAGGGATCCTTCACATAGTTCTGACACCTTCACTCATCAGAAACTTTAATTCCAACTAATTGTAGCTATTGCACTGTTGGTATTTCTAAGGCACAAAGAAGTCTGTTGGATTCCTGGCACTGACCCCAAACTTTTCATGTAGTGGATTCTGAGTTGGCGTTAAAATGGTGTTCTGGCGTATAGGATAGTCTTAATTGAGTTGGGTCAGCAGAGAAAGGTGTGATTTGAAATCAAGCATAGCTGGTCTCTAAGCCTGGCTTCAACCCTCAGTTCTACTTACCTATGAAGCAATGCCTTTATGGCTGGAGAAATGGCTCAGAAGTTAAGAGGACCAGAGTCTTGTTTCCCAAAATTCAACTTAGGCATTAATACCCTCTTGTAGCTCCAGTCCCAGGGATCCAACACCCTGTTCTTACCTTTGTGGATACTGCACACATGTGATGAGCACACAGGTGCACAGGCACACACATGTGCACATAAATAAAAATAATGCCTTGAAGGAATATTGTATGGGCCTTAGGATATTTACTGTGATGGATCCCACCCAGTACATACTCAGTGCTTGATAAATGGCAGTTGTCAAAAGTTAGGTTGGCACACCAGTCTGGAGGTACAATTCGTTCTCCCACAAGTAAACAGCCATCAGAGAAAGGCCTGCTTAGTTATCACTATTGTTTGTGAATTACTGATGAAATTCTTAAGGTGTGCATTAGGGATGGAACCTGCAGCACATCCCAAACACACTCTCAAGTCTCAGGGCTGAGCTCTTAGTTTACTGATTTCAGAGTGATTTCGGCATCTATGCCATGCGTTCAGTTGCTCTGCAGTGAGCAAGATGGGCAGCAGTGGTACCAGTGTCACTTACTTTCTGTGCTTCTATGCCAACCATATCTCCTAAAATGTCTTAACCCTATGAGGTAAATGCCATTGATGTCTCCATTTTACCAGGTAAGGCTTAAAGAGGGCCACTTGACCAAAGAACTGAACACATGGGCGTTGAATAAAATTTCATCCCATTTCAGATTTTGCAGTGGAGCTGGGTAGAGCTTTTTCTCTAAGCTACATTCAGTGATTGGGACCTGCAAACAAGATTGTCAGAGTCAGACCAATTGGGGAAGGAATTATTTAGTGTGTGAGAGAGCAAGAGCTCTGTGAATTTATGCACCACCTCATATTAATTGTGAACCTCTCCAAAATAGGCTCTACATTCTCCCTGTTCCTTCTCCATAATTCAGTGTCTTAGAAGTCCAAGGCTCTTGCCCCTTGTAGTGCTATTTCTAAGTCTCCCAGTAAAGATCATAAAAGATCTTTTTATGCTTTCTTATCTCTTGGAGTGATGAGGGCATTTCCTGTGCCTTTAGTCCCTCTCTTTAGTTACAAACCTATTTCTGTGATGGTCTTCCTTAAAACCTTTATTTCCTCCTCCTTTCCTGTATCCCTGAAGTACCTTCAGATGGCTAACTGTCCTCTAATATGGCCTCCCTCTGCCTCTGCCCTGGGTACTTCCTCAACCAGAGCAGTGCCACTGCCTCTCATTCTTGTTACACACCGAAAGAGAAGTTCCCAGAGAATTCTTAGTTTTGAACAGATAGGGGTACTTTGTGAGGTGGGGGAGAGGCCTGGGGGAATGCTTTCAGTAAATTGTTCCTAGTAGAATTCATAATGCAGTATGCTAAAATGTACTTAAAATAAATGAGAGCAGGTCCTGTGCTGTTAGATCCTACATACGGCTCTGAAGTAACAATGACTGGCACACCTTTGCTTGTGCTACTCTCACTATTAGTGTTATTATCCCAAAATTCGACTTACTATATCCTATATTTTAATATCTGTGTCTATAACAGAATATTACATATATGTGACATATCACTGTGTTTGGAAGCACACTCAAATTGATGCATGCATATGCACACACAGGCACTTTATGGGTAGTCCAGATCTATGACCTAGCCTATGCTTACTTATCCAGACTGTCTTTATGCCTCTCATCTATCACATCTTTGCAGAGATCTGGTGATGAGGAAAATAAGATATTAGACAGAGAGAGAGTTAGGCCAGAGAACATTCTCAACACAAATCAATGCCTCCCTCCCATGACCTCTCTCTGCCTAGTCTGCCTGATTTTGCAGTGAGTCATCATCACTGATCTGCCAGGCTTCTCATAATTCTTTCTAACCTCTGCATGAAATTCTATTTCAGGGTAATAGATGTCAAGGGAGGAAGAGAAGAGATTGCAGTTGTGTGGGATGCCCAGGAAGGGGTTCCAGAACCAATTCGTAATAATGTCTTTATGAATCTGGGTAGTGAATAGCATATACTCTGCTAACCTACATTTCATTTGCAACATAGTACTATTTCAAGTAAACAAGCAGAATGTTGGTATGCCAGTGTTTACTACTTAGCACTGAGGTGTCTTCTCCCCTGGGAGGGTTGAAGTGAACCTCATTGTTTCCCACTGGGTTGCAAAAGCAGAAAGAAGTATTAGGTGGGATTCTCAATGGTGAGTGGGCTTCTGTGGCCCAGGCAGAAAGCTTGGCTTCCGGGCAGACATACACAGTCTATTGTTGAGCTGATGTGGCCTTTCTATTTTTCTGAGGAGTAACCAGAGCTGTGTTTTATCTTTCCTTAATATCTCAGCCAGAAATGCTTACAGCCACTGCAGGCATCATGAATTTTTAATGCTGAGATGAGCAAAAGGCTTTGGGGGCTTCATCTGGTCTCACTGGTTGACAGTAATGCTTCTTTCCCATTATTCCCCAGGCCAGTGTTCTGTTTCATGAATGCCCATTGCTTCTGTACAGTTATTGAGGAGGGTTTGAAAGTTAAGCATTTCATTTCAGTAGAGTAACTGGGGATAAACAACCTAAGAAATTTCAGAGGAGTTAAAAAATTCTTACTAAGCCAAACTGGAATTCACCCTAAGCCCCTTGGGAAATCTACAGTGTTGTCTGTTGAGTAGGGATACAGAGGTGACCAAAGGCAATCCATGCCTCGGAAAGAGGTATACAGATAATGTGAAAAGCTATGCAGAATTACAGGCCAGGGAAGGTTCCTTCTAACTAAAGGAAGGCTTAGAATTCTAATGGATACTTGTCATCAATTCACCTAGTGTATATACTAAGCATTGCTGTGGCAGATTCTTTGTATACCAGAACTGAAGAATAGAGAGATAGAGATCTGACCTAAACTGAAATATCTGAAAAGCTTGCACATGAAAGGAATATCGCCTCCAACTCAGTTGCCAGTTAAGCCAGCTGCCACACATTCCCTCCAGATATGGGAGGTACTGTGTTCCTTTCCATATGCCTGTAAAGATCATGAGCCTGGGATACCTCCTGAGTGGTTATGTGTGTGATGGGAGTTAACATCTGCTGTGTGATGTAACAAACAAGAGCAGCAACCAAGAGACCAGAAGAATAGAGGATACTGGGTAGGTTATTAGTGTGGGGTGATGGGAAGTTGTCAGATTGGGTTGTATCTTGGTATACTCAGTGGTAAGTGGCTTTCTTTGGCCACTCTGAGGTACAAGGTGTGAGAAAGAAAAATCAAGTATGACTTGGCAGGTTTTGCATTACAGCTTCACTAATGCTGTTTGCCAATGACTAAATGAGATAAAAGGCTTGGGGAAGAAGACTCAAGTTGTCGCTGTAGCATGTTGATTGGGCATCCAAGCGGATGTATCAGATAACTACTTAGATATGTAAGTTTATGTTTTAGGGGTGGGCTCTGGGTTTAGAACTTTTAGAAATCATTTAAAGTGGTAAGGCTTGAGATCTCAAAGCAGTAAGCATAGATAGAAAATAATAAAGTCCTAGAAACAGGGAGAGGCTTTCCAGTATGATGAGGTCAGATAGATGTAAAGACAGTGGAGAGGAGCAGCCATGAGGTGGAGGATGTCAAGAAAGCCTGGATAATGGCCTGGAAGACATGACAGAAGATGTTTCATGAGAGTCGGAGTCACTGTTTGTGTATCCACTCTACTGAGAAATGTTTGTGTGCTTCCTGTCAGTTCCTTGGCACCACATTCCTACAAGGTTGGTCTCAGTTCGTATATTTGAAAACAAGAACTAGAAGGAAAATTTATCCCTAAATAGAAGGCAAATACTCCTTGTATGCCACTAGGGAAGTAAGCACAGAAATTTTACAAGTGCCGTTCTGCAGACCTAGGGAATAAACAAAATAAAGGAATGAAGATTAGATGCAGAGAAAGAAATGTGCTAGAACACTTGAGGTTATCTTTTGTATTCTAAGACTGAGGTGGCTTTTTTGGGGGGGCGGGGGAGTGTTATTTTGTTTTTCATTTTTGTTTTTTAGACAGGATTTCTCTGTAGCCCTGGCTGTTTTGGAGCTTGCTCTATAGACCAGGCCGTCCTCAAACTCACATAAATCTGCCTGACTCTTGTCTCCCGAGTAAAGGGACTAAAGGTGTGCCCAACGCCTGGCTAAGACTGAGTTTTCACAAGAGAGGACCTCAGGAAAAATGTTGCAAGCCCAAGGCCAGCCTGAACTATATATCAGACCCTGTCTCAAAAGAAAGAGCACTCATGCTGTTTTCTCTGCTTTTCCTTTTGAGAGGTTCCAGTTGTCAGCACTCAAAAGAACTCTGCATTGTGACAAATAATAGCTCGTACCTCTTCTGTGTTTCTTATTTAGATCATGTACAAAATGAAGAAAACTATGCACAAGTTCTGGATAAGTTTGGAAGTAATTTTTTAAGTAGAGACAACCCTGACCTTGGCACCGCTTTTGTCAAGTTTTCTACACTTACAAAGGAACTGTCCACGCTGCTGAAAAATCTGGTAAGTCTTCTCATATATAATGAAGCACAACTATAGGCTCGCCATGCATGCGGAGAGTAAGTCTTTGCTCCCTCACCTCAACCCTTGGTACTAGGAGTGAAAAATGAAAATAACAATAACAATAACAATAATAATAATAATAATAATGGGATGTACAGTACTGGAGGGGTCATTGTTTTTCACAAATCTCAGGGTAGAATTTCTATCCTTGTATCCTTGCCACTAGCAGCATGGATTTACTAAACGGAGAGAAACCACCTGTCTTCTATGTTCTACCATTGCTACTGTTTTAAGATAACTGTGCTTAGATTTTATTTTTGGGTTTTCCCCCTTTTATTGAAAATAAATTTTTCCCTATATAATATATCCTGATTATGGTTTCCCCTCCCTCTAATCCTTGCAGTTCCTTCCTACTTTCACTCCCTTTCTGTCTTGTTAGAAAATAAATGGGCTTGTAAGGTATAATAAGCAAATAAAATGAGATAAGACAAAAACTAACATACCATTGACAGAGGACAAAACAAATAAATAGAAAGCAGAGAGCCCCCAAATAGGCGTAAGAAACAGATATAGATTCAGAGATACACTCATTTACACACTCAGGAATTCCATAAAAATACTAAACTGGAAGCCATAATACATATCCAAAGGACCAATAGGATAAAAAGAGAGAATAAAAATACATATAAAATAAATTTAAAATGAGATAAAAATTTAAAACAGGAAGAAAGTAAAAAGCCAGGACATGACATTGTCAGACAAGGACCCCCCCAAAGGCAGCACTGAGTTCACTTTCTGCTGGGCGTGAGGCCTGCCCTTAAGAGTGTGGTTTGTTTCTCTAGTGAGACTTCCTTGGAAAAAAACAAATTTTCCTTTGTATTTATTGATTGCAGATTGCTTCTGGGTTAGGGACCAGGGCATGTGTCCACTTCTCCTTTCAGCTCTAGGACCCCATCTGATGGAGACCTGTGCAGGCCCTATCTATACGTACAGCTTTGTTTTAGCTGGTTAAGAGTGATGAAGCTTTCAGCGCCAAGCATGCAGTGGAAATGCACCCGGTCTGTATTATGTCTTACATGTGTGAAGGTAGCTCTAGCTGTGCATCTTCATTCTTGAAATAATGAACCTCCCTTAATTCCTTTCAACACCCCCTACCCACCCCTACACAAACAAGTACTTTCAAGAAAAATGTTTTAAGATTTAAAGAAAGTAGATGGCAGGAGGAATCCTAAGATGTAGATCTCTAAAGATGTTGTCCCAGAAGGCAGACACAGAGCGACAGCAGTCTGCCAGGCATGTCTGGATATCACCAGGCCTTAGCTGCATGCACACCACCGGGCTCCAGCATGTGTGTGGTTGGTTTGGCAAGCTGTCTAAGAACTCTAAGAAGTGTTACATTTGCCTTTGATTTGATTTAATCAGGTATAATCTCAGTCTTAAGAGGTAGGGGACTTACACAGCCAGGTGATTTATTATCATATTTTCCTCAGTCTTCCTCTCCTAGAGAAGAGGCATCATACCCCTTCCACCTTCCCAGCACTGCACTTGTGCATCCTCTAAGAATCTGGAGCCTAAGCTCATGCCCTCACCTTGGGTGGGCTATCTATCAGATGGGCTTCGGTGGCCTTGGGTGGTAATCTTGTCATAAATCCATTTGATAGAAACAGCTTACTACCACCTTTTGAAAAGCCTTCCTGCAGTCTGTTAGCCTGAGTGTTTGGCCAGTCAAAATGAGCTTTTTCTTTTATTAAAAAACATGCATGTGTCTGTTTGGCTGACAGTTTAATTTTAACTGGTGGTCTATGTCATTGAATAAGTCATAAATAATAAATCGTGTAATCTGAAAAAATGCATATAAAATACTTTGTCTTTTACAAAGCTTAGAAAAAGACAATGTGAACTTAAGACATAATGTTCCTGTGCTTTTTGATTTAACAAGTCCATGATGTATCTGTAACTCTTAGACTATTTGAATCTCATTCCGTCTTCTTTCTGGGTATTGCTTGCCACTTGCTGCAGGGTTGTTTATACGGTCATAAGCATGAACACTAAGGCTGATAGTAGGAAAGGAAGTGAAGTAAGACTTACCCTCACTTGGGTTATAACTGTCTGAGAACCCAGGAAGCTTTTCCAGAGGTACATCTTGTCACATGAGTATCTTGCTTTCCACAAGACCAAATGTGCTTTGACATTAGTCAGGCAGGGGTCATCACTTTGAGGTTCCCACACCAGTCTGTCATATATAGTCAGTATTACACATGTTGCTGCTCAACTGTATATCTACATGTATAAGATAGTCAAGCAAATATGTGATTATTTAATATATCCGTGTGTGACCATATAAAAATTGATGTTTATTGAAAATCTTGTGTAGCATAATTAAAGGAGTTCCATAAGAGCCCATAATAAAGGATAACAATGTTTATTGGGGAGCACTCACAATAAGAAAGCCGCTGCTTTCCTCTGCTCTGTGGGCACTGGGAGCTGTGACCCAAAGGGAAAAAGGACTGAGCACGTGGCCTGTCTGTGCTTACAGTACCCAGACCATGCCCTAATGGGTTGGTATTTAAAAAGCTATTGGCTGAATGAATTCCCACAACAAAAATCTTTGAACCTGGCAGTGTGTGCTGAGTGCTTGTTATGGTTTGAATGCTCATCTTCCTAGCTGGTGACACTGTTCTGAGGCAAGTTTGTGAAACCCTTTGTACATAAAGTCCAGCCAACATAGGGTAAGGCTTGAGGGCTACAGCTTTGTTTGAACCACGTTTTTAATCCACCAAGATGTCAAGTGTCCTGGCTCTATCTCCACCTCAGTGGCCTTCACTGTGCCCTCCTCAAAAGGATGGACTTGTGCCCCCCCAAACTGAACTGAACCTTTCCTTCCTTAAGTATTTTCTGACATGTATTCTGTCTCAGTGACAAGAAAACTAATTATTACAGTACTTACGTGGCTATCTTTCCATTAATTAATTACCTAGCTGTTCTGTATTAGTACTGGTAGTCACCAAGGGTACCGAGTCACACTGAGCCGGTGTATGTTGTTGGTTCACACTACTAGGAAGCATCCTAACCCCACCCTCTGCACTTCCACTCTGTGCGTATGCCCCTGCCACTGTAGAGTCTCGTATTCTCTTTCCCAAGCTAAAAGTGCTGGTCTAGCTATTTCAGTAGATATACTTAATCCAATTATTTTGTTATTGTTGTTATTTTGTTTTCTTTTGATTTTTGTTTGTTTTTGCTTCTTTTTCGTTTAGGATTTGGTTGGTTGGTTTTTCTTTTTTGTTTTTTTGATATGTCCTCTCTCCTTCATAGAATACAAGTCTAAGGTAAATTAAAAAAAGAAAGAAAGAAAAGAGAAATTGCTGAAGAGCTAATTTATTTCATTAAGAAAATAAAAGTAAATATTCTCCATTTGAGGATGGTGATGGCATTCCTGGTAAGGGGCCATAGAATAATCATTCTTACTAAAGTTCGTAGTCTGTGTGTTCATTCTTCTGGAGCTGACTTTACATATGACTGTAGCTTTTCCTGACAAGGGGAGCATTCATTGTACTGGAACCTCTCTCTCCCTTGGATCCGCCAGTGGCCTTTGTCTTATCCCCATAGCTTCACTATGCATTGCCCTATCAGATGCTGCTTACAGAACTCTGAGATGCAGCACTGCTTGGGCCCAGGCTTTTCTTTGGGATCGTGGTGGAAGCCACAGGACACCCTAACTCTTGGAAAACCAGCATCAGGTGGACAGTTGCAGGGTCTGCTAGCTGGAGTTGTCCCTGGTCCATTTGAGCAACAATTGTTGCTGCCTCTGAGTGCCTTGCTAACTCACCCAACACAGGGAAGCAAAGCGTCTTTTCTGTGGTCCATGTTAAGCCCTGGGCTTTTTATAGAGACGAATAACCACACCTTCCTTAAAACTGTGTACAAAGATATGGCTGCTGCTGTTTAAGAGACTGAAAAGCTTGTGCAAGAACTGGTGGGGTTCATATGAGTTCTGTAGTCTAGTCACTGTCACACTTTTGTCAGCTTCTAGATTTTGTAAAGTAATATATAAGCTGTTGTTTCTGGGGAAGCTGGTTGAAGAGTAAACTGGGCTGCTCTATACTGTGTTTTCTAATTTTTGTGAGTTTAAATTTTTCAAGCTATAAATCAAAGTCTAACATTAAATTGTAGCCTGAAAGGAAGAGTAAATGTTTACTAAAGCATCACTATGTAAAACTTTCATTGTAAAAGAAATGTACAGAACCAAAGTCCATTGGCCTCTCTTGGGCCCTGAGGTGACTGGGGTGTGTGGTCTTTAGCTTGCTTCCTTTGTGCTTCCCTAGGTCTTGTGAGCCAGTTTTCCCTCCTGGTGAATTTCTTTTTCTAACATCATTTACAACATCAGGTATGCCTGACATTGATCTATTAGGTTTCTTTTGTCTAGGAAATGCTGCCTCTTAGTGGTAAGGATCCAGAGACATGTGGACATGAATTTGGTTTCCTTGTTTCCTTTGACATGTCTGAAGAGGGTTCAAAGCAAAGGTTACCAGCCGCTGCTTCCCTATAAGCCTTGGAAGATGCTCAAGTCTTGGTTTCGTCAATTTTATAAAATGAGATTGATGATCCTCCTTGCCATATCACTCACAATGCACTGATTGTTTTTATTGAGGTTCTGTACAGATACTGTGACTATGAAAGAGGGATTTAGCAATGAGAGAATACACATCTGAGCCCCTTCCCTTAGAAGTTTCTGTTGTGGTAGCATTCTCAGAAGTTGTGTAAAGCACCTGTGTGGTTCTTCTGTGGCAATGTGGGTCCCTTCCATCCCTCCTACCCTGGTGCCCCTTTAACATTTAATATATTAGTGAGAAGGACTTCTTTTCAGTGTACTTTCTTAAAATAAATAGGTAAAAGTAGACCACTCCTGAGTTTGATTTTGTTGTTTATTTTATTAAATATACAGTGAATGAAAAAAGAAATAAAAAGGAGAGCAAAGGCCATGACTGCTCTGAAGTATGATAGGGGAGAAAGTTTATGATACATATATGGGAAAGCATAGTCAGAGTCAGGGACATTTGGTAGAGTCCAGAGTGGTTATGTCCAGACTGAGCTGGGCCATGTGGGAGAGGGGGAAGGGAAGGGACAAGGAGAGAGGGGAAACAAGTACAGCAGCAAGAGGCCAAAGGTCCAAAAAAGGGAAAGGTAACCAAAACGTCTGGAATATATAGGGAAGAGCCTTTGGGGGAAGGGCAGCCCAGCCCCTGGTCTAGAAAGTTCAGGGTAGAGAGTGAGGTATGCCAACCATACTCTGTAACAGGTAGAGGATACTGGGAGAACCTGGCAGCCTGATCCAGCTTTGATCTGTTAAGCAGGCACCACGTACCGACCTAATCAACAACGTACCACTGACTCAGTCCTTTGTCCCAGCTTTGAAACTTAACTTGAAGTACCAAGATTAAGTTCATGTCTTTAACCTTTGAAAGGAAAGCAATAAAATGGATGTTTGCTAGACAGTGCTGGCTGGTCTTGTGATCCTAGCAAAGGAAGTTAAAGCATCAACAGACAGCATCACATACATTTAAAGTTCCCAAACTGCAAAATTGCGCTGGGGAATTGATTCTCCATGGTAAGAAGACACCATTTAAATGCTGTGCCCTCAGAGTCAGTGCTGCAGTGGCTTACAGCTGTGTGGAAACCGTATTTAACAATACTGAGCTGTGCCCAGATGGAGTCTCATCCACCAGGACTCTTTTCTCTACCCGCCTCTGCACAGCTCTGCTGCTTGTCATTTAGCAGTTGAGGGCGGTTATTGCTTCAGAGCTGCTGGAGCAGAGCAGAAAGTTCCGCAGCTGCAGAGCACTTCCTGTTTACAGTTTCTGACTGCAGAATGTTGTGGTTTGGATTAAGGATTATTTTGTTTTGTTTTTGTTATGTTTAAGTTTCTTTCCCTCCAGATGAAAATAGCTGAAAACATACGTTGGATCTAGATTTTTATCACATTATTTTTTAGAATTTTCTTTGAAATGTTAAACAGAATAGAGGGAATGATAGTTATGCCCAGTGGTAAGTGAATAACTTCTGGTGCCCTGAACTCTGATGCATCTTTGAAGATCTCATCTTTTTTTAAAAATTCAAATTAAAATATAATTATATCATTTTCCATTTTCTTCTTTCAGTCCCTCCCATGTCCTGGACCCCTTGTTTCCTCTCAAACTCCATGGCCCCTGTTTTATTATTAGTGTTGTTGTGTGTGAGAGAGAGATACAGAAGAGAGAGAATAACCTGCCAACCTGCCCAGCCCATTTAGTGTTGTATGTATGATTCCAGGTCTGACTGCTTGGTATGGGATAACCAATGAAGGGTTCATTCCTCAGGAGACCATTTCCCACTTGGAACATTCTCTTGTTGCCTCCACTTCTTTGTCTAGAGGTCAGGACCGTGAGGTTCCTGTCTGGTGGATTTAGAACAAGTTCAGCTCTTGTTTAGGTAGCCATGTTATTGAGGTATCATAGGTGAAGCTTCCCCATCGTTTCTAGAAGACACAACAATCTCACAACAGATTTCTTTGTCCTCTGGCTCTCGTAATCTTTCTGTCCTCTCTTTGATGATGTTCCGTGAGCATTGGGTGAAGGGGTTGTGTTGTAGATGTATCTGTCAATTCTAGACTCCCCATCTAAGATCTCTTTTCACAGAAAATCCATAATTGTACTACATAGCCCCTTATGCCCTGGTGTGACTGGTCACCAGTTAGTATTGTGGTACATTATATTAGTGAGGTCTGTCCATGCAGGTGGGGGCTGATGAGCAAGGGGAAAGGATTTGAGGTGTTTTCTTTTTTTTTTATTATGATAGTTACATATGTTTACTATCACATAAATGGGAACATGGGGAAAGATTAAAAATAAATATTACTAAATAATTTTAGTGTCTGACATTTTAATGTAATTCCTTTTGAACAATTTTATACATTTAGACACAGATACTAATGGCTTACATATTATTACAAATGTATATTATAAACATGTTGTCCAAATTCCTTAGAGTTAGATAATCTGGAAATTCAGGGTTTGTGTTTTAGATGGGTGACAGTGTATGTAGGTGCCATGTACCCTGTAATGCCTCCAAGCTTCCTCTAGCCGAAGCTTTTCATTAAACAGTGTTCCCTCTGCAGTGAGACATTGAGCACCAGGCTGAAATGAAGTGAATCAAAGACGGCCTTGAGCCCCTCTCCCAGTCAGAGCTCATCAGTGAAATGCAGTCTGTCATGGTGGGGCTGGGTACCAAAAAAAATGTGTATCATGTATTTATTTCAGAAGCTCTTAGAACTTTTTTGTTGTTCTGTTGTTTTAGAAGCTTGTAAACACTCTATGACATACAAATAAATCTGGCAAGTTATTTTCATAGGCCACATAGTATATCTTATATAGCCAGACCATCCATAACTAATGACTTATAGTTTTTCTCATTAGTACATAGTTTCAGTATAATAAATATATCCAGTGTACAGAAGTTGTGCATAGTACCGGGTGAGTTTTAAATTAGTACGAGCTATTGTACATTAAAAATACTTCAAATAGAAATTCAACTAATGGTTGTACTTAACAATCATTGATTTTAGCCTGATTTAGGATTGATTTTCAGCCTGTAAAATTTTCACGTGGCAGGTCACACTTTCATCAGGAGTGTGTACATGCTGTGTATGGTTGTGAGCTGATCTTCAACTTGAAGTATACACGCAAAACAGCATTTGTAACTGGGAAAGACATGCTTTACAGCTGTGGGTCCACATAAGAACCTAGTCACTAGTTAGCAGAGATCTTGCCTGTCGTCTCAAGTATTTAATACTAGCCACTCTGGACAATGTAAGGAGAATTAATTACATAATTGATTAACTAATTAATCTGGTCTCATCCTCAGAGCCTTTAAGCCAGTAACATTGCTTTTATTTTATGGTTAACTTTTGCTTATCCAAATAGAGATAGGTAACAATAGTTTGTATTTATAATGTGCTAGCTATGTGCTATGCATTAATTAAAGCACTTTACGTTGTATTGGAACAGGTTAGTGAGTATAGCCACAGCTGTGAGTAAGTATAGTAAGTTAGTTTATTCTTGTCACATGTCTTCTGAAGGAATCTGGTTCACATAATAAGAATAAATCAGAGAATAAGGCACACAGCAGCTCTTCAACAGGGTTTGGTATGCGGGAGAAAGGAAACCAGGTAGGCTTATGAAGACTTTCACAGTGCTCCAGATGTTTTTAGCTCTTCCTTGCTCTGGCGGACCAGAAAACTAAGGAAAAGATTGCTTGGTTAGTACTTGGTGAGCATTGCTTTTTGCCATTATCTCTGACTCACTGACTCCCTAGATCAATCCTTGGTAGCTACAAAGAAAATAGAATCCCACCTCAAGTAATTGTAAGAGCTCTTCAAACCCAGAGTGTCCTCTACAGCACACTGCACTGCCTCCGAAAATATATGGATGATGTGCTCTTACTGCCATAGATTTACCATTGAGTTAAAAGTCATACTGATTTTAAAACAATTAAAGCAGTAGCACAGATGTTACAAGGAGAAGACAGACACCAAGATAATTAACTTTCTGTTTGTGGCTCTTAATCCTGGAAGCCTCTGGAGTTCATTTTCCTAGCCCATATCTGTAGGTGCATTGTGTAAAGCAAATGCAGATGTTTCCCTTGGCTCTGAGAATTCCTTGAAGCTCTGGCTGGCAGTTACTCCTTTGACCTTTTGCCCTCTCTCTTTCTTTCCCATTTTTCATCCCAGGAATGAACTCTTATCTAGATTTTCTCATTCTCCCTAACTGCTTCAGATTTAATCTTATTTTGGATTCCTCTGGGGGATGTTACTCAGTCTTTCATTACTCAGCACATACCAGTGACCTCAGACAGGGCTGGCGTCCGCTTCACACCTAACTACTTGAGAATACAGAGTCAAGTCAGGGCCTCTTCCTATGGGCTGATGTCAACAGCACTGGGGCACAGATAATCAAGGGGAGCATGGATAGTTAGTTCATGCTCTACTTGTGTGTACAAGGTCAGTGCTTTGGGCTGTGTATACCCTACCCAACTTTATACATTGGCCATGTCCAATGTATCTGCTGCTCCTATCTAGGAACAGGAGAATTGAAATGAGTGAAATGGAAAACTTAACTCCATGCCTTGTTCTTTGGTGAGAGTTCTGCTCCAAGAAGCAGTAATACTTCTCAAGAGACTTGCAATGCACATTTGGACGATGGATGCTTAGACACATGATACTGAAGAATCTTAACTAATTCGTTGCTTCTGAACTTCCTTGAGCACTGACTTTGACATACAAGGCACATATCAACTTCCCATTGAACCACTCTGAGAAATGCTAACTTCGAAATTTTGTTAAATCAGGTGACCCATGTCTTTAGTTGTGTTTATTCTTAATTCCATTCTGCTTCTCCCCTTCTGGAATTTATTTACTATCTAATCACGATTGTTTTCCAGCCAGTTGGTTGTTATACTCTCTTTTTGTTTTAGGCTGTGCCCTTTGCTCCTTTGGTCCCTTATGATACATGAAGAAATGTCCTACTCATCCAGGCTTCAGATAGAGTCCTAGTAATCTGCCACTAGAAGTGAGTCGCCTTTCCACTGACTCACTCCCACTGTGCTGAGAGTGAAATGGAAGGAAGGGCTGAGACTCGGCAGAAATAGTGTACTTTAGAGGTGGATGTAACAGTTCAGATCTCTGCTCTTCAGCGTCTCAGGCTGGGTCAGCAGAGGCAGATCACCCATTTTCTCACTCACCCATCCAGAGAATAGGGGTGTCTCAGCTTCACACTAGTGGGACCCTTGTCCACGGTACAAATAATTTAGTGGGTATTTATGAGAGTATGTTTTCTTTTTTTCTGCTGGTGGAAACTGTTTCCCTTAAAAGAGGCACTAAATAGCATTCAGCAGTGGTTTGCATCGCATACTACATTGAGGTCAGAATGTAAATTAAACTCACTACTAAGAATACAGACTTTCTAAAGTGTTCCTCAACCTAGCGACTTTTACCAGATGCCCACTATATGCCAGGCTCTGTGGTAGGCATGACTGTCCCTTTCTGTTTGAGAATGGTTGCATGAGACATTTTGATAGCTCATTCTAAAGAATTCTTTGGTTTTTAAATAGAAAGGTAAAGATAGACATTGGGACATAAATTTTACAAAGCCCCTGCTTTGGAGGTTCCATGACTAGGGGAGACTTCTTTAGCTTCTTGGAAGAAGCTGGTATCCCAGATGTAAACCTAAGATTCCTCTCGTGCATGGGTGGCCTTCATCACACTCACCCTTGAGGTGATATTTTGAATTCTCACCATTTCCACGAAGATCAAATGCAGCGCTTTAGAACATTCAGGTGCAGACCAAGCAGGAGGCCCAGTGCAGCGTTTGGCTCTGGTTCTGATCAGGTGACTGAAGGTGTGAGGCTTACAAGGAGGCAGCACTATTCCTCCTGACACTACTAAGCCTGGGTGTGCCCCTATATTTGGATTGTTACAGATATCTTAAGTTGTGTTAAAGTCTTTCCGGAGTCAGTTGTTACAAAATACACATGGGATATGTGATAAAGACATTCACAGGAGGTGAGAAAAATGTTACCCGATGTCACAGAATGGTTTTGTTGTAATTTACACATGGAAAATTATAAATGATATGCATGACATGAAATTTAAAGTCCAAAGGTTGGCCAAGAACTGGTTATCTTTCCAAGACAAGACCCCTGTATATGGCTGTGGTCTTCTGCTTTCTTCTCTGGCTTACTGTTAGAGATTTCCTTTTCTTTCCAGAGTAGTTGTCCTCCAGTGGGGTGAGATGCAAAGGAAACAGTGCATTGTTTTCTCTCTGTGGAGGGGATATTAAATCTAACCCATTGTTTACTTAAATTAGACAGGATATACTTGCATTGTTTTAAGGATTTTCATATTCCCTTCTACTCCCACACTACCCTTTTCTTTGTGTAATGTTTCCAGGGAAATTGGAATCCCTTTTGAATTCAGTCTTGTAAGATGTCAGCAGCATATGGTGTACCTTGGGTTTTTCAGAATTCTGTAGAGCAATCTTTGACCTCTGTTCTGTCTTCATGACAGTTGCACCTGAGACAGTAGACAAGTTGATTTCATCTCTGACTAGAGGGGTTTCCTCCTTGACAGGAATTTGGATTGTCTACTGTGGACAGCCCTGTCTCAGACAGTGGCTCTCATACTTTAATTCATTTCACTTCAAGAACTTACTAAGATTTGGGCTTTTGGGCTCCATCCTCAAGAGGTTCTGGTTAATTAGATGTGGGATTTCAGTTCTGAGGTGTTTCCAAGCAGCACTGAGAATGCTAGTCCAGGACATACTTGGGGAGCCACCTGCACCAGAGATTCGGAATTTTCTAGTGCATGGGAAAGCTGAACTTTTTTCCTGCAAACTCAGTACCATATTGTTTTTGCTTCTATACACTGATTTCATTTGTAACTTGCATTAATGATCAAACACTTTCCTGGTCACACAGGCCTGCAATCCAATTACTCAGGAAGTTGAAGCATGGGGATTTAGGTCCATACCGGGACCCCGTCTTTAAAAAAAAATAAGTAAAAGGGGGGCTAGAGAATATTTTGTGCATAGCATGAATAAAGCCTTGGTTTCAGCCCTCAGCACCATAAATATGTAAGCACTGGTGAAGGGGCTGCCTTCTGTGCTTCCGTGGTACATTTCTTATTAACTCTCTTAGAAGAAAAATAACCATTCATTGTTGCAAACTTGGAAAATAGAAGAGACAAGATGAAGATAAAAATCACCAGTAAACGTTTTTATTCAGACATTTTTTATGTATAAATTTAGATTGATAACTTTTTGAAACAATGTCAGGTTCATAATGCTGTGTTTCATAACCTGAGTTTTCACTTATGCATTTTGAAAAAGTTTTTTATTTTATATACTGAAACTAGCTGACTATAGCCTTCTAACTGATGAGACCTGGATGCGGCCAGCAGGCACCTGGGCACTGCTCCATTACCACCAGAGGTCCTCTTCAGGATGCAGAGGCACTGCCGTCAAGTTTGTTTCTCATAGCTGTGGCATTCCTATCTTACATTTCTACTATAATTTACTTAATTTCCCATTTTGAACTTTCCATTGGTTTGCTCTGTAGAATATTTGAAAATTCTGTGTAGTCTGTGATTCTATCTTGCTTTTATATTGGTCTTCATCTGTAACTTTTGTTTGAACCAGTTAAGAAGTGAAGTGCATGCATCTCCAAGCCCTGGTGGTCCTAGTGGGTTACTTGCTTGCTCTGATCAAATTAAGAAACCCACGTTGAAAGGGGTTCCTGAACCACCACCCTTGACTGAGAGCTAACAATAGTTGGTGTCTTCTATAGGAGAGAGAGTCAGTTTTCTTTAAAGCTGTGTGGCTTCTGGTAAGTCAACCATGCTCCAGTGGATGGCTTCATAACCTAAAGTATAAGGACAACACAAATTGAAGTCAGCACAAATTAAATTCATTTAAAAAAAAAAAAAGAAGGTGGCGAAGGAGGAGGCAGAAAAGAGACAGAAAGTTGGAGGTTGGGGAGGATCCAGGACTATTTACAGGGAAGATTTGGGAAGGAATATAATTAAAATTCATCATATGAAATTCTCAAATAGTTAATAAAAATATTTTTTAAAACATAAGAAAACCACTATTCCTGAGATAGCTTAGGCTCTTTGAGAAGAGTATGTTATACAGTACCCAAAGTTTTGTAGCTCACATAAATCTTAAGAGAAAGTCTAGAATTTTGATGGGACTTATGATTCCACCTTCTGCCTCTTCTAGGTTAGTGACAACCTGCTGGGTAGTTGTTCTTATATCACTTGGTTAGGAAACGGCCCAGCCTTACCTCTTTGTAATGTCCATTGTTGTTTGGCCCATTGGGTCTGAGGGTTTTTTCCCCTACTGTATCTACTTGTATCTCAGTAGCTTTGTCAGGCAGAGGATATTAACTACTTGGAAGATATGGCAGTCACACTGAGTTGAGTAACATGAGTGAGTTAAAGTGATGCCCGATTAGTAACCTCATTTTCTTATCTTACCCTTTCTCCCTTACCCGTCCCTCCCCAGACCATATACACTGACACTGGCTAGTTGAAGGGAATGCTGGGGCACAATAGTGATAGTCACATGCACCTGTGAGTCTTTTCTCTGTGTCATAGTATTCTGGAAAGCAGCCTAGTGACAAAGCTGTTTTTAAAATTTGTTCTTCCACTGTGTTTTTTTAAAATTAGTTAGCTTATAAAATAATGGATATCATTGTGATATATTTTCATACATGTGTATCATTATATTTTGTTTTTCTTTGCATCCTCCTACCACCCTACCCAGTGCCCCTCTTCATTGGTCCCTTTTCTCTCCTCAAATGGTTTCTTCCGTGTCCCATATATTGTCTTCTCTCCTTCTAGTGCTCTTTCTTTCTTTCTACAGCCCCCTTTTACTTAAAATTAGAAAGGCACTTGGAAGTCCTATGAGAGAGAGGGGGGAGGGAGGGAAAGAGAGAGACAATTTAAATCTAGAGTTGACGTGTGAAAGAACACACAATATTTGTCTCTCCAAGGCTGACTTTTTTAGTTTAGCATGATGATCTCCAGGCACCCCTTTCAAATAACTTTAAGATATTTGGTAACTGCCTAGGGTGTGAAGGAGTTAACACTCTAGACAGAAAACCTAATTTATACTAAGGAATTGCCGATTTAACTGCTGGAGCTGGCTCATTATTTTAATTGGATTTTCCAAAGTGTTGAGCAAGTCAGCAGATTTGCATTAGCTTTGCTTTGAGAGAAATTGTTTCTTTCTGCAGAGGAGGAAAAAGAACCAAGGGGCAGGGGAGAGAGCCTGTCAGAATTAGCTCAAGATGACGAAGCAAGCAAATTATGTCCTTGTTAATTAACACAGTCTCGTGTACATGTAGAAAGGCCCATTCGTAGAGCTAGGCTGGCTTCTCCTCCAAGGCAGGGGAAAGAGACACCGATGGCCTTTTCCAGTGGACAGCACCCCAGGGCTCTCTAGACACGGCTGTAAGTTCAGCAGGGGTTTGAGTTGGGCAGTGCGGCCTGTGCTGCTCCTATACACCTGTTGTGGCCATCCCAAGGGCACCTCTCCCTCTGAGAGGGGATACGTAATACGTCAGTAGACAGATAAACAAGATGGTGTCTTCTGGAAAACTGTATGAAGGAGTAAAAAGTCAAATATATATGTGTTTCTGCACACAGGCGAGGCTGTTTTTATGTCATCTTTAGGTGGGATTGTATAACGTCTGTCAGCATCAGCAGTTTGTGAGTAATGAGTGGTTATTTTGTCAAAGCCTGTATTAATTACAGCTATATATTTAATAAATCCCTTTTGCATAATGGAAGGATACATTTCTGCCTCCTTGTCTAACTTCTCCCAAATTTGGGGTAGGTTTTGATGTGTGGCCTGGCAGAGGACTGCCCTTTTGAAAGGAATAGTCATTTGTTAGGAACACCAATATATTTACTACAGTCTACCATCATTCCTGAAATGGTGTTTAACACATTATTTTTTTAATAAGATGGAAATATAGTTTTGGATTTTCTGTGGGGTTCATGTATATTTGAGCCTCGGTCTTGCTGTGTAGCTCACACTGACTTCTTGCCTCAGAACAGACCATTCAAGCAGAAGTATTCTGTGTCTTTAATCATGTTCAAGCACTCTACTAATTGATTTGATTACTACAGAAAGGGAAATTGTTTGAAAGTTGGGAAAATTAATGCAAAATAATCAATAGGATTTTAGTAAAGTGTGATCAAAGTGATCCATAATTTGTTTTTACGTCTTTCATAAGCCATCCATTAAAGTCTAATGAGTGGCAACAGGAAGGCTGTCCTCCCAAAGTCCTGTGAGTCTCTGTTAATTACACTACCACTCTATCTGTGCCTGTTGGGACAATACTTATTTGCCAGAACTTTGTTGGGTTGTGAAGATTTCTGAAATAGTAAGAAAATAAAAATACTCAAAGACTCCAGAATCCTAAGATTGAACTCATGCAATTTGCCTCTGTCACAAAGCAACACACTGAAATATTTGGTGGAACAAATGTTCACTTTTTTGAGAGTTCCAAGAGAGAAAAAAAAGTCTACTGTTGAGTGCATGTTTCTAAGTTCCATTCTTCTCTGCTGTCTTCCTGGTGCCACTCAGGTAGTTCCCAGTTGCTTGTCACTAAGGGAAGAAACTTTTTCCTGGGAAGCAAGCTGGAAAGAGTTGGTAAATTTGACTATTTTTTCCTCAGGCTTTTTCCCAAATTTAGTCACTGGGGAAAATCCAGATTTCTAATATACAATGTATTTTGTCCTTGGTTTCTTACTCTTCCCCAAGAATACATGGTCCCCAAGACCACAATGAAATTCTAAATTCTTGGGGTTTTCCATCAGTGCAGTGCCTCAACCCAGTACCTAACCACAGTGATGACATTGGTCACTCAGTGTGGTTAGTGCATAGATTTTGGAGAGACTTCTTATTCAGAAGAACCTTCACCTTTAGCACTAACCACAGATTTCATAATTCCTGTGTTTTGTAATACAGCCTTCATGTCGAGGTAGCAGTAGGCTTGCATTCTTGCTTCATTCACAAAGGAATGACGATAGTGCTGAAAACTATAATTTAGGGCTGAACATTGGAATGTGCTTCTAACCACTGTCTTTCACCTTGTTTCAATATTGGAGTTTTTGAGCAAACGATACTTATTTTTAAAAGATGCTTGAATATGTATGCAAATGTTTGCATATACATACCTGTTCCTCAGATGCTGTCTTGTTTATTGAGGCTGGAATCTCATTAGCCCAGGGCTCACCAAGTAGGTTCAGCTGGTGATCAGAGTTCCAGGGAGTCAGTCTCCTGTCTCCTACTTCCCAGCACTAGGATTCCAAGTGTGTGCCACAGATCTGCCGTTTTTTGACATGGGTTCTGGCATCTAACTCAGGAGAACCTCATGCTTGCAAGGTAAGCGTTTACCAACTGAGCTATCTCCCCAGACTTACAAATAATAACAACAATAATAATAATGCCAGTGAAGAAAATCCTTTCCTCCTGCTTTCTCTGCTTTCCCCCACTCCAGTGTCCTTCAGAGCACTGCTACCAGCAAATTGATGTGTGTTTTTTTTTAAAAATAATATACACAGGGGCTGGAGAGATGGCTCAGAGGTTAGGAGCATTAGCTGCTTTTCCAGAGATCCTGAGTTCAATTCCCATCTTCAGTGAGATCTGGTGCCCTCTTCTGTCATAAAGGCATGCATGCAGATAGAGCACTGGTATACATAAAATACATAAATCTTAAAAAAAAAAGAATATACACATACAACATTTGCCCCATCTTTTCAAAAATAAAACTTGTCCACTGTAAGTACTTTTTATTCCCCAATATATCAGATAGGTAAAGTAGATTCTCTTTAGTGCTCTAATTTCCTGAGCCAGCACCTGTTGTGCACTTTCCGTCAGTCTGAGCAGCCCTGTAGTAGGAGAGCCTCGTACACACAGTGCTGTATGCATTTCATACCTTCTGCAAGTCCTGCTGGAGCAGCATTTCAGTACGGTACAGTGTTCACATTTGGGGGATATAACCATGGACACACAGACCCCACTGTCAAGGAGCTTGTGTGTACACTGGGGAGATGACAGCAAACAAATAACATCCACACAAGTGGTGGAGGATGGTAATTTCACTGAGTAAAGTTGGTGCCAGGGTGGTCACAAGCATAAAGGTAGATGCTGGCTTGATTAGTGAAGAATTAAGTTGGCCCCAACATCCCACATCATCCACAGTATCTCATAAGAGCCTTAGGACAAGAGGGTACTGGGGGGCTTGTACTCCAGATGAAATTGAGAACTAAGAGCAAACTATCTTTTCAGTTTCTTGTCTAGGGCAAAGGGCTGTGAGTTCATTTTCTCCCTGCCATGCCCAAGGCCTGTGGTTTTCAACCTTTTTTTCTTTTTGAGAGCCACAGTCATACATTTTTTATGGGTGCAGTGAACTTTATTGATTGTACTTGAGAGAGTAGGGCTCCCTAAGCCCCTCCTGCTATCTGGGGGTCTGGGATGGAAACTGAGGGAGATGCTCAGTGTCAAGGGTTGAGTTAGGACAGGGACTGCTCAGCATCTGAAGGCCTCTCTCTTGCTGTATCTTTGCTGGGATGGGTGGTCTAGGGTGGGCTCTTACTCCTTGGAGGCCATGTAGGCCACAAGGTTCACCACTCTGTTGCTGTAGCCGAATTCATTGTCATACCAGGAAATGAGCTTTACAAAGTTGTCATAGAGAGCAATGCCAGCCCCAGCTTCGAAGGGAGAAGAGTGGGCGTCACTGTTAAAGTCACAGGAGACGACCTGGTCCTCAGTGTAGGCCAGGATGCCCTTTAGTGGGCCCTCGGATGCCTGCTTCACCACCTTCTTGATGTCTTCATACTTGGCATACTTTCTCCAGGCGGCATGTCAGATCCATGATGGACACATTGGGGGTAGGAACATGGAAGGCCATGCCTGTGAGCTTCCCGTTCAGCTCTGGGATGACTTTGCCCACAACCTTGGCAGCACCAGTCGATACAGGGATGATGTTCTGGGCAGCCCCAGGGCCATCTCGCCACAGCTTCCCAGAGGGGCCATCCACAGTCTTCTGGGTGGCTGTGATGGCATGGACTATGTTCATGAGTCCTTCCACGATGCCACAGTTGTCATGGATGACCTTGGCCAAGGGGGATAACAATCATACATTCTAAGTGATCTTTTTGCCCTACTTCCCATACTCATTATTGTGGATTCTCATAGACAGTGTCAGAGTGTAGCAGTCTGGTCTGCTTGCTAAGCTGAATTGTATCTGTACTGCTGATAGCAAAGTCACTCAGACAGAATTGCCTTGGCAGGAATCCTGCGCCCTCTGGTGGTGCACTCTGGAAAACCTTCCTCAGATGAAAAGAATTAGCAAAGAAGGCAAAGAAAGATGTTGCATGGCATAGAGCTTATGAGAATCTCAGGCGTGAGCAATAGAGAAGCACTGGGAGAAGGCGGAAGCCAAAGGACAGGCCTTCTCTTCCCTGCCCTGCTGCCCCTCACTGCCTGATTCATAGCTGGTGTCCACAGCATTAAAAAACAAACAAAAAAAAAAACACGTTTTTAGTACTCACTAGGTATCTGAATGTGTTTGTTGGCTCACTCTATCTTCAGCTGCTGGCAGTAGGTAGGACACAGTTCCTCCACTCTGGTCAGCACCAGGCCATCGGGCACCATTAGCTGTCCTCACATCCTAGTCTTTAGCCTTCCTGCCCGTCTGCTGCCAGTGTAGAAAGGAACCCCACTAGGGGCAGCAATAATGGGCTGCTCATCTCGTCCTGCCTGCATAACGTGTGGCTCACTGCATTATTATTTTTCAGTGAAAACTGGATGACTGGGTGAACAAGCTGACAAATGCACATACTTGTATGGGAGAAAAGCTTCCCTAAAGGGGGAGATCCCAAAATGTGTCTATGTTTTGGCTTTGCAGAGCTTCGCAAGCTTGGGTCTCTTTGGCAATCACCAGGGTCATGTCGGCTACATTTTAAACCGTCCTTCTCCTTTGCTGCTTCTGTCCATCTGTATACTTTATACTCCTCTGTTATAGTTTCCTTTATGCTGTTATACTCTACTTTGTGCTCCTCTGTTAAAGCCACATGCCTGGGAACATGTAATCCTAGCACACAGGAAGCCAAGGAAGAAAGATTTGAATTCAAGGCCAGCCTGGACTACATAGCCAGACCTGTCTCAATAATAATAATAATAATAATAATAATAATAATAATAATAATAATAATAATAAATAACAGACTACAGCTGTGAGCATCTAATCTCATCCATGAGACAGGATAAATATAATCGCACACACAGTGTGTACTATAAGAGCACAAAAAAGAAATAGTAAAAGCCAGTTACACACTCCCTCCATATTCTTGACAGAATTGCACTTTTGGTAGAAGTTGCACTGGAAGTGCTGAAATAAGTGGCAGTTGTCTGTGCCGTGTGTGTGCTACAGCACTGTCTCACAACAGTGCTCTGGGGCCACACTGTGGCCCTCTGCTTTCAGCTGTGATTCTGCAGTCACTCTTCCATCCTCATTCCTACAGCTGCAGTGTGGGGACCACACTAGTGAGAGGGGTGGCATGTATATACAGCAGACATACAGTGCAGCTAGCTCTTCACTGAGCCTGGGTAGGTGAGCCAGCAGGATAAGATTTTGCTGTGCATTGTGCATTTTTTTTTAACCATCTCTCATCCTTATTTTCATTTTTCAGCTCCAGGGTCTGAGCCACAATGTGATCTTCACCTTGGATTCCTTGTTAAAAGGAGACCTGAAGGGAGTCAAAGGAGTAAGTGGTCAGAAATTGTTATTTTCACTGTCTTTAGTTGAAAAGATTGGGTTTGTTTGGGGTTTTTCCTTCCACTTTTACAGGCATAGTAGTTCTTGAATTTGAAAATCTCTGAACATTTTCAGCATAAGATAAATATTCTTGGAAAATGTTCATTAGAAAACAAGTGCTGTTTCACACAATGGTTTTTTACTGGGAACTAGATTAGGCACTTTCAGAAAGATTGGTAGCTCCCAGTGGGTGGGAGAGAAGCTGGTTCCTGGTCTGGCCTCCACCAGTGTGATTTTCATGGACGAGGCTATCAGAATCTTAAGGTCCTGCTTCTTTGATGGGACCAGCAGAGCCCAGCCTTCCACATGCCTCTCTCATACTTCACGCTTGTAAACAATACAAGTGCAGTTTCAGATATCCACAAGGAAAATTGATTTTGATCAGATTTTTTTTCAGTTATTTATTTGAGGAAAGATGAATGGCAGTTTTCATTTTCTTGTTTGCTCTTTCCAAAGGATCTCAAGAAGCCATTTGACAAAGCCTGGAAAGATTATGAAACGAAGTTGTAAGTTGTGCTTTGTTCTGATTGTTGTTTTATTGTCGTTCTCATGAGTTTCATAAGAAGTAAGTTGAAAACAGGACCAAGCACCAATAAACTAAGATACTAGCAATGGTATCTAGTTTGTCTTCTTAAGGGCTGAGAAGTAGCTGTGCTGATCTAGTTAAAGTGGCACACACAATTATCTTATCACTCTGGAGGCTAAGCAATCCTGGGCTTAGTGATTTCCAGGACATTCTGGGCTGCATAGCAAGACAACATCTCAAAAATCTAAATACCCCAAAAATGTTACACTATCTGTGCTGTTTTGGGTGACAGGCACTATTTTGGTTGCTATTATGAAGTATCAAGTTAGAGGCCTATGTATATGTGCAGTATTGTTTTATCAACACGATTATATAACTACAAACCATGGGCATTTCTGTGTAGTACAGCAATTGGGAAATAATCAAGGACTAGCTGGTATTTTCGATACCATTTTGTCTGGCAAGATCTGCACCAAAATCTGTTTGATGTGCATGACCCCTCCTGGCCCCACTCATTGGTGTGCTCCTCTCACTGTCCATCAGGGATCTGGAGTCTAGAGCACCTAAGGAGTTTTAGGTCATGCAGCCAGTGGATCTGTCTGACTTAGAGACTGAGCAGTATAACTTGGCACCAAGGCCAGACCAGTTGACTCTGGGGTTTTTATAAGGGATTAGGGAGATTGTAGGCCCAGGCTGACCTCAAACTCATGATCCTCCTGCCTCCATCTCCAGGTGCTGGGATGACATGTGCACCACACCCAGTTCCTTTATTCATAGTCTGAGAGATTTGTAACACCAGACAGTGGGTAGGTAGGAAAAGATGTCTACTTTAAAACTTAAACGTTTGCCTAATGAATCCATTTCTATGGACAGCAATAGCAGCAGAATGAGAACAGAAACAGAAGAACTTGGAGATCAAGTGTATTTTGCTCAAAGTGCTTTTGTAAATCTTATAGAATAGAGTACTGTTGAAGAAGCACTGCCTTAGGAACAGTCCTATGTACGGACAGTTAAAAAATGCAACTGAAGCTGGTCAATGGTCATGCACACCTTTAATCCCAGCACTTGGAAGGCAGAGGCAGGCAGATCTCTTGTGAGTTCACGATCAGCCTGGTCTACAAAGTGAATTCTAGGACAGCCAGGACTGTTACACAAAGAAACCCTGTCTCAAAAAACAACAACAACAAAATGCAACTAAAACCCAAAAGGTTTGTATGGTGGTCCGCTAGTGTGCGTGAGTGTTCAGTCCATAGTCCCTCCTGGAAAGTGGGTGAGATGCTCTGAGAGACAGTGAGTGAGCTGAAGCAGCCTCTGCTTTTAGGACCTCCAAAGAAGGCTTGGGGTTTGCCTTTTTTTAAAAAAAAATGACTTCCTATCAATAAATTTTCTTCCTAAGATAGCTTTTTTTTTTCATTGGAATTTGGTGGTGGGGTAGAGGGCAAATATTTCTCTATTTAATGTAATAGGGCTCATTTGGGTTTTGGAAACCCCAAACAAAATGCCTTAAACACAGAGAGAGAGATTTAATTGAGGCTCCTGTGCCACTCTTGCTCCATCACACTCTGTTTAACTTCCATTCTTTGTGAATCTATACTTCCACTACTGCAAAAAGGAAGGCTAATGTATCACCTTTCAAATAACGAGGAAGCCGGGGCACTTTCTGTGGCCATCCTCCTTATGGAACTCAAAAGGCTGTGAGGGCTGTGGCTAAATGTGTGGACTTCAGAACCATTACCAAGTTTGTGATCTTGGGCCAGGATACTTTACTTTTGATGACCTTTGCATAAGATAAAAGTTAACTGCTACTCAAACTTCTGTGACTACAGAATAATGTGTTGGAGTTGTTCTCAGTGGGGCTCATCTCGTAATTGTTAAGTGTTGTTTGTTCATATGCTGTGGATCAGACTTAGAGCCCTGGACATGCTAAGGAAGTACCCTGGCCCCGGGCTACTTGCCTAATTTTGGTATTGGAGGGAGCCTTACCATGTAGGAAAGATTGACATTGCGTTTTCTGTATAGTTCAAACTGGCCACAAATGTAGTATTACAAATGTACACCACCATTCTCAGCTCTTAGTGTTTCAATAGTCATTATTTTTATCAAAATAATTATGAATTTCAATTAAAATATCAAATGTATTAGTATCAATGAAGGCTCTGACAGCAGGTTGTGGGCACTCAGAGTAACAGTGGTTTAAACATTATAGCAATGTATCATAGAATGGAAACGTTATAGAAAGGACCAGACTCTCTCACAGCACCTCCCTCTTTGCCTGTATTGTTCTCACTAGTGTAAGTTCAATAAATGTGACTATCCTAATGATGTGAGGCCCTTTATAAACCATGGAGTAGAAGGATATTAAGTAAGCAATGAATGAGTGTTCCTCATTGCCCATGCCCGCTCTTGTTGGCATGACCTCCATCTGCAACCCTTCAGGTGTGCTTCTGGCAAGAGTGTAGCTTCTCAGCCACCATCCTAGCCCTGTCAGTCCCGCTCTTCTTCAGCCCTTTCTCCTGCTTCCTGGGTTGTCTGTCTGTTTCCACAGTAGTTCTTGATGTTGTTTCTTTGCTCCTCTGGGACTTGTTACCCTGGTATGTATGAATTTAGCCCCCTTATACTGCTTTTCCAGCTTGATTAATAGCAGTTTTTGGTTAAACTGTTTCTCAGTGTTTATATTTTTATTGTTATCTAAATGGTGTATTATAATGGACTTCTTTTTCTTACAGTAGATTTTTCTTTTTCTTAATGACTAGCTGCCTCACTTGATTTGCTTAGTTCTATATGAACCTTTTATGAACTTTTATCTTCTAGCCAGTAGATGCCAGAGACCCACTAATAGTACTTCAATTTAGCAAATACCTTGGACTTGCTACTATAGTAATTGTTATCCATTATCGTTACATTACCTGCCAGTACCTGGTGATACCCCTGTCTAGAGTTCTTTGCATCAGCAGTCAGCTATACCTCTTTCCTAGTGTAGTCCTCTGTATTGTTAACTCTAGTGGTTTCCACCAAACAGCTCTGAAAGAGGTCGGATTCTGTCTTTATTCAAACATTCAGAATGAGAGTTTGACTGACTATAAAAATCTAGATTTTGTAATTTTCCCCATAGAATGTTGAAGGCTAGCCAGACATGGTGACTTGAGCCTATAGATCCAAGCAGAGGTGGGATCTTGAGTTCAAAGCCATTGAGCCTTCTTTGGAGCTTTTAATTTTTTTTAATATGTACATACATATTTTAATAACTTACTCTTTTTCATTAATTTTTTCTATATCCTGACAACAGTTTCTCCATCCTTCTCTGCTTCCATTCCCTCCCCCACACCTCCCCTCTGCCCATTCCTTCCTTTCTGTTCAGAAAAGGGCAGGCCTCCCTTGGATTTCAACAAAACATGGAATATCAAGTTGCAGTAATGCTAAGCACCGCACCTACACTCATATTAAGCCTGGACGAGGCAACCCAGTATGAAGAATAGGGTCCCAAAAGCCTGCAAAAGAGTCAGAGACAGCCGTTGTTCCCGCTTTAGGAGTCTCACAAGACAACTAAGCTATACAATTGCTCAAGATGCAAACACAGCTCTCTTGTTGTCTAGAAACCTTACTTTTCCCCAAGTCCCTTCCTAGAACTGTACGTGGTGGCATCGTAGAGGATAGAGTTTTGTTTTGTTTTCTAATAGGGCTTTCTTAAAACAGAAAATCTAAGCAAGAAGGAAAACAGCTGGGAAATGAGAAACATCAGGAAGTTGATTATGAAAATAAACACAATGTTCTAGACCAAGCTACAGATTCCCTCGCTCTTGTTATAGAAACCTTAGAAATCACCATGAGATCTTATTTACAGAGACACCAGCAGGCTCTGTGCTTAGATTGGTGTCAAAGTTTCAAACTCTGTTGCCAGATCATTTTAACTCTGCTGGTCCTACATCTCGCCCACCACAGAGGACTCATCTTGGAACTACTTCTCTGTTTATATACTGTCCACCCAATTTTCTCCTACCTGAAACTACGCTTCCTTTCACTCTTTCCCATACCTTTCTCCTTCTTTCTTTACTTCTTCCCTCCCTCCCTCTCTCCCTTCCTCCCTACCTTTCTTCCTTCCCTTTCATTGAAAATAGATTTTTTTTCCCCTCACACAGTATATCCTGATTATCTCCCTCTGTTCCCTTCCCATCTCTCTCCTCCTCCAGGGTAAAGTTTGCTCTTATTCCTTGCTGCAACTGTGCCTCTTTGATGAGTTCCTTCATCTGGTGTTGTCATGTGCTTTTCCTGTCTTTAGAGGATTTCATCTTGTTCATTCCCTGGCTACCATGTCAGTGTGAGTCCAGATAGGAGAAAGAAGTAAACACGTGTGAGGTTGAGTCACCACGGTCACACCTTCCCATACTTCTCAAACTTCTGCTCCTCATCCCAACCACATCCATGAGGAAGCTGTGATGTATTATGTCCACTAAAATCCTTTCTTTGACTGCTGAGGTGGCATCATCCCAATGCAGGCTTTGGTAAATGAAAATGAATCTCCACAGAGTTCGCCATCACTTTTCCACAGGTTGACAGTTGGCTTTCCTGTGTCTGTGTGCAGGCATGCCTATTTAGCTTTTTGTTGCATTTGGCTTCCCATTCTACAACCACTACAATTTAAAGGTTATGTCAATCTGTCTTTGCAGTCATAGTTGGAAAGTCAAGACATTTCTGAAATTTGAAGTCCATTTCAAGTGAAGTGGATTTATTGGAAGAGACTGTGTACCAAACAGCAATCATCACTGCCCTCAGCTACTACTACTGGGTTAATTTGTGTAGGATTAAGTCTGCCTTCTCATCCTCACTTACAGGGCCTTCCCTCGTTGCTGAAAATCCAAAATCAGACATAGGGATTTCTCCCATCCCTGTCCTGTACAATATCATGACAAGAGGCAAACTATGCTACTGAAATATGACAACATCAAAAATTATCTTTTACCAGTTTTGAAGCATACTAACAAAAATCCATTTGGATTTTATCTTTAAATAATTCTGAGGTCTCTAACTTTCTGCTTCTTTTTATCAAAAAGTCATTTACCTAAGAAAAAGTAACTGTTTAGAGTTACTCATATCAACTATAACATACAGAACTGTGTGTCCATCACATGTCTAAGATCCAAGTGAAAGTGTGAGAAGCTTCCTAGATAAGGTACATGTGATGTTTGTTTCCTCTGCTGATTGAATTCTGTCACTGTAAGAGCTATTGCCTCTTAACTAGCAGTTACTGTCAGTGGTTTGGTTAAAGGAAAAACTGCATTGCTTCACTAGGATTGAACCCAAGGTCTTACACTCTACCCCAAGCTACATCCCTGGTTCAAAATCAGTGTTTTTGAATGGAAGATAACGAAAGTTCCAATTTATTCTCTGCACATATCCATACACAACTGCCCCATGATCACAGCCCACCCACTCGCGATAGGGTACTTGTGATACATCTGATGGACCACATTGGCACATCATCATCCAGGGTTAAGTTTGCACTTAGGTTCACACTTGGGGCCATGCAATGGTATCTTTTTTTTTTTTTAAGTGGCATCTGTTTTTACTGCAGTACAAAAATTGAGAAGGAGAAAAGAGAGCATGCAAAACAGCATGGAATGATCCGCACGGAGATAACCGGAGCAGAGATTGCAGAAGAAATGGAAAAGGAACGGCGCCTCTTTCAGCTCCAAATGTGTGAAGTAAGAACAGACCTTCCTAACCATGGCCTCTTGTCCTGCTAGTCAGCAGACTAGGTTTGATGCTTGGAAGAGGGACTGTTTCCTAAGGATTCTAATCTCCCTTTTTCTCCAAGCCCTTTGGGATCCGCCATTGCACTGTTGTCTCATATTTTGAGCCTTGGTCCTATGGACCTCTTTAAGCCCAAACAGGATTCATTGGTGAGAACTTTAATGTTGCTTGTGAGTGATTGGGGGAGGGAGTCCTAGCGGGAGGTAATATTGGTGCATATTACAACTTTGGAGCATGTGGTTTTTTCAAAGCATGGATCCAGCTTGAGTGAAAGTTTAAAGGAAGCTGTTCAGTAAGAAAGTCTGAGCTCATGGGAAAATGCAGTAAAAAGCATGCTGCCTTTAACTTAGAGCTGTGGTTCTCAAACTGAATTCCCACCAAAACCTGTACCCCTTGACTTGAACACTCATAAAGCAATTTGAGCGATGGAGATGCTTTCCAGCTTGCAGAATACTAATGGAGAATGTGTAACTTAAATTTTTCTCCTTAGTTTCCTTCCCCCACCCCCTTTCCTTTTGTATTTCTTTTTCTTCCTCATAAACCTTTCGCTCCTTGACCTTTTCTATTAAGAATTTTTACTTACATTATAACAAGTGAGCTAGAAGCATAGTGTCAAAGAGAGAATTTTGTCCAGTGTTATCTCCTTGTTTAAAGTTTCCATATCTTGTGGAACGTTCTTGAAGAGACTGCTGCCCCACCTGTTTTGTTCAGAGAACAGTCCCTCTCTCAGGACTGTGTGAATAGAAGTTTGAGATCCACCGCACCAAGGGGAAACAATCAGTTTTCATGGAGTACATTTGCTGCGTCTCTTGCTTGTCTAGTAAACTAATTGTAAGATCTTTGCAAACGCTAACACTAATTGCATTTGTGCACACTGTGTTCCACCCAGCAGCCTTCCCTAAACAAAGCTCACCTACTTGTGCAGGTTTGAGAGTGGTGTTCTCCCTCGTGAACCTGAGAGCCACGTCTGGAGTTACCAATATAAAATTCTGCTTTCTTTCAACAGTATCTCATTAAAGTTAATGAAATCAAGACCAAAAAGGGTGTGGACCTGCTGCAGAACCTTATCAAGTATTATCACGCACAGTGCAAGTAAGTGTGGCATTACTTAACAGTGATTGTTATCAGCCCTTGCTAGGCCCCTTCGATTCACTGCTGTTCTCAATTTTCTTTCATTTAGTGACTATTGATAGTAAGACAGTTATTTTCTTCAACTAAATAGAGGAGAAACAGTATCATTGTCTTACCTCCTCAGCAGTTTATATAAAATAGTAGCTCACAATAGACAAATATTTGATTAGTCTGAAACGATGTCATCCTCTACAGCTTGTGCATAAGCCCTTGTCACCAAGACCATTCTGTTGACACTGCCCCTCCCCATACCTTTCTTGTCATTTTCCCAGTCACTTTTACAGTTCATTCCCACCCACTGTTTCTTGGTGGGGGTTCATTATCTAAATTTTACTACTTGGAGCATTTTGATTGCTTAGCACTGTAGATAGATTTCTGTGAGACAGTGTTCTATCCTAAGAAATGAGCTTTGCTCTGCACTGCAACATCTTCTATGTGTTTGATTTCATTATGCTCCTGAGTCCATGGCACTGTATCTGATTATTCATCTTCTTTATTTACTGGGCTAACTTGGAGGAGTGTTCTGCTGGAGCCTTTGTGTGAGAATGCCATTACTGTTAGAGTCTGTGTTAACCTGTGGATACAGAGGAGAGAATGCAAAATGCTTTCCAAAGCAGCTCAGCCAGCTCTCATTGGCAGGATGAAATAAAGTCATTCAAACTAGATAAAATACTCTCAAAACAATAAGTGCATAATTCCTTTTGATCTCTCTTATCCCATTTTAAAACACCATATCTAGGAAGACCTGTGTGTGCAAATGGCCCACTGAGAAAAAACAGAAAGCTTGAGATGGTTAATGAACAAGTTCAAATCCTTGCTGAATACTGGGGTCATCTGACATAGGTATTTAGACTTGTAACACACACGTCAGGATCTTCACAAGAATATGATAGTAAAATAAAATAAAGCATTTGGAGTGCTTACTAGTGGGATAGCTGTGACACTGGGAATCATTCATATATGTCATGGTTAGGGTATTTCTCTTTACAAAAGGCTTTCTAATGACCAAATTAATCTTTATATAAATTTGTTGACTTTTTTCAGTGTAAATTCTACTTTGAATGTACTTCATAAATAGAATATATCGAAATTTCCACGTTATAAAGTGTTTACTGGAGCTCTGACCTGAGAACCTGAACTAATAAGTTTTGCCTTTATGGTATAGTAGACAGTTACAAACTTTGAAGTAAATGGTCAGTGATCTGTGAATTTTAGGTGGAATTTTTCATCTTTGATCAGCTTCAGGTTTGTTAGAAACATTTTGTCTTCAAAATTTTTACCAAAAGAAATGAATCTCTCAGTCTTCGGAATCACGGCTCTTGGCAGCAAATCTAATTTTGCCTGATTTTAGGGCTCTTTCTCAATTCCTCTAAGACTGGATAGAAGAGTTTGAGGTGCACAAGCATGAGTTTCCCAAATCATGAAATTCTTTGCAAGCTGCATGTGCATTAGCCTCTGTGAGTAAAGTGAAAGAGCAGCTTTATTTAAAGGGGCCGCAGCCTGGCCCTCCTTATTCCTTTATTCTTTCCTGCTTCCCTGCTTATAACCGTTGACTAGCCTCCTGTCAAAGGCCAGATGTTTTTCTAGGTTCTGGAGTTAGATGCAAACAAAACTGCTTTCTGGAGGTCTTTGTCAAGTGCAGAAAGTCTGGAACCCTGATAATCAAAAGGCATTTAGTGACCTGTGCCATGGACACCAAGAAAAGGAGAGACTTCTTCAAGTAAGCCTAGGAGGGCAGTGGTTATATCTTAAAGAAGGTGATGGGATTTGAGTTTTTTTTGGAAGGCAGCTGGAGTTTGGCCTTTGGTCTGGTAGCAGAGTCTTCCCCTAATCAGAGAGAGATCAGCGGGAGGACAGACCCACAGCACAAGCTTCTTTGGGGCGGGGGGGGGGGGGGAGTAAGGTTCTAAGACATCAGGTGGAAGGATTGACTGACAGTAGGGCTTATCTCTAAGTTGCCGTATTGTTGGACCCAGGAACTCCAAACTGGGGAAGTTTCTTTCAGAGATTCTTCGTTCTGTCTCAGTCACTCCCTTCAAGCCCTTAATATGCATGCTGTTGTCCTATAAAGCATTCTCTACTCATATTTTTATTTAAAAGATTTTTTTCTGAGCACTCATTCTAGTTCCCAGGTGGTTTTCCTAGACTCGGCCAGTGCTTACCAGGGAATTTGCTGTGTGATATTCTGTGGAATTGTAGCACCTCAGTGTAGATCCAGTGTTTGCATTGGAAAGGGAGCAGAAACAAACTGTCTCTACCTGTTCCAGCTCACCCACACTGTTGCTCACTCACACATGAACATTGCCAATAACATCCTACTTTCCAAACAAACCGCCCACTCCCTCTACCACAGATGTATTGTGATTTGCGAGGCAAGAGCAGTCACACGCACTGCTCTGTCATCACACCCATTCTACTGCAGAGTAACAGCCCAGGCATGTGGACTTGCCAGTTTGCACATGTGATTTCCCTTCTGTGCCATAGAGTCAGGACATTTTAATTCAGATATAACCAGTGTCAGTATAGACATGGTAGCCACAGAAACCAAGGGGAAGAAAAGGTCAGCCCATTGGCTAGGATGCAGGGAATAGATGCCTGGGAAACCAGATTTTGAGAGACTTTGTGTGGATCCCAAAGTAGACTAAAATTCCTTTCTTGGCCACTGGGCATATGCATTGCTCTAAAAGCACTGCGGTGTGGCAGGAAGATGATCCTCATCACGTGTGGGGAGACCACAAGGCAGATAAAGTGTGTGGGTAGGCAAGGCTTAGAGACAGGGCAGCAGAGCTTGGCAATTCCAAACACCAGTGCGCTGTGGTTTATTTCTATAAACTGAGCTGCGGGTGAGGGTCCTGAGGAATCAATCTCTCTCTCTCTCTCTCTCTCTCTCTCTCTCTCTCTCTCTCTCTCTCTCTCACACACACACACACACACACACACACACACACACACACACACACACACACAAACACACCCACACACACACACACACACA